>BLKR01003200.1:0-156602 GCA_011170035.1 Teleogryllus occipitalis | reverse complement strand
CATATTTAGATGCTCAAAGGTTACTTATAAAGTTGAAAGTTGTGAATAACTGTTCTGAAAGGGCTGTTAAATTAATGTAAGATTTCCATACACTTCTGAGTGTAGATGAGGAGCGAAAGCAATTTGTGTTGTGTTGTTCAACAATATCACCCACTGTACCCATATTGCAAGGGAGAAATAGTGAAAAAAGTACCCACAAGAATAGTAAAGACCATAATGCAGTCTAAAGAGGGAAAATGAATGAAATATAAATATAAAATCATACATGAAACACGTATAAGTAGTTTTCCTCTGACATAACACAACAAAAGCAATTATCCCTAACATTCAAATTTCGCGCTCAAGTCGGCACAGGTTAATATCGGCCTATTGAGAAGAAATTTTATTTTGGAATACATTTAAATACATATATTTAATCCAATGGACAATATTTAGAGAGTGAGCTCAAAAGAATTAGCAAACAGTTTTTTTGCAATATAAGGAACACGCATATATATATATATATATATATATATATATATATATATATATGTGTGTGTGTGTGTGTGTGTGTGTGTGTGTGTGTGTGTGTGTGTGTGCGTGCGTGTGTGTATGTGTGTGTGTATTGTAACAGAGCTTTAAGCTACTGTAGGTTGAATTTATTATAACAAAAAAGCCGTTCAGCAGCGGGGAAAACGAAATTATTACAAATCCGCGCCTTCGCTATACAAAACGCCGACAAGTATCAGCTGTCGGGAATTCTTCCACGAAAGAGAAAACATGTGTGTTGCCAGGATGCTAATCTGGGCAGGTACGCAGCTGAGCCCTTTTGTGTGACCGAACGCGAGGAAGGTCCTGACGTCATTATATATATATATATATATATATATATATATATATATATATATATATATATAGTGACGGAACACACACGCCGTGGACTGGCCTCCGGCGCGCCGCACACAATGCAACCTGGTCTTTGATCAGGGGTCGTTAGCCCTGAGGGTGTGAAGCACCGCTCGGGCGTTACCAGCGCCGTGCGGCAGCCTACTGTCGCTCCAACGCCAGGCCTGTCAGGTTGTTCGTTCGTCTTGCCTGTGAGAGGCAAATAAGGGGTAGCTTGCAATGGATAGAATACAGGGCGGATCAAATTCTAATGAAACACTTGGATGGCTCTGGTAAAATTAGGCATGTATTCTTAAACTTTTTCCAGAGGCACATACACTTACACACTAGATTATAATAAACAAATTGCAATCCTATTTCTATTATAATTATAATCCTAAGTCTGGATTAACGTTCTTGCTCCATCTTGTGCAAATAAACAATAACCTCCCTACCTTAAATACTCAAAAATCATATCTTGCCCGCTAATTACAATACTCGGGCAATTTAATTGTTTATGCAAACCTACTGATCTTGGCACTAAAATGTTCTTTCAGTCTGTTCGTTCCATTATGTTGGATCGAACTGAATTCCCGTGTTAAGCGTTCGGCAAGAATACTTCCTAGTTATACCTTTTTAATCACACCTTTGGAAATATTACGACCTCGCGGTCTGAATGTCGCACGGGTACTCACGCTTCGGCGATTGGGGAACACGTAACCTGGACCTCGGCCAACGCAGTGACCGACCTCAGCTGCTTATCGCTGCGAACGGCTGCTCGCGCCGCGGTGACGCTCGGCCTCGCCCAGCTCGCTGCGCTATACGCTCGCCGGTCCGCGCTGCTCCTTGGCTCGCTTGATGCTGCCTCCGTTCGCCCGTGAAGTAGTACAATTTTCTCCGGTCGTCCCGCAGAACGGCCGTGCCTCTACGCCCGTCTTCCGTTCCCAACAAACTTGCTTCTTCGGCTGTGTTGCACCAGGAATGTCGCCTCAGCCTTCCGCTTTGGCGATGCGGCGTAGTTGCGACGTAATGATCGTATACTCGACCCTTCGGCGATCTCTATCAGACTGTTCGGCGGTTTGTTTCAGAATGTTCTCCGATTTCTATCAAACTCTCCGGCGGCCTTTCTCCGACTGTCCGGTTTCCCGGGAACCCCTTCCCCCCCTCGGAGACTGTTCCCTCGTTTTTCTATCAACGGGCCAATCGCAGGATTTAATTTTCCAGCGCTTATCGCCCCGAGAAATCATTGGCGACCACTCGTTACGTCCAACTTCAGCCGCGGCTGACGTCAGACGATGACGTACCAACGCGCCACATTCGAAGTGGTAAACACCCGCGATTTATCTTGGGCGTTTTTGCCTGGGGTTCTGCTTCCTCGCTGGGGCGCATATCAGAGCTCGTCTCAATATATATATATATATATATATATATATATATATATATATATATATATATATATATATATATATATATATATAAGAGCGTGCGGGCTGGCGAGCGAGGCAGCACCCCACATCATGGGCCATTTCAAGCGCTAGCAACCGGGTAGGACCAAAGTCACGGGACCTCCCATCATCAGGTACGTGATTAGCAGGGGTGCCGCAGCATCATGTACATGGGAAATAGCCTGCGGAGCCCTTAAATACCGGAGACCGCAGTTCTCCAGTGTTCTTCCCTTTTGAAATTTTCGTCGAGCTTCCTGTCATTTGAAATTGTTATCGAGCTCCTTGTTCCCATTTGAACTTTTCATCGAGATTCTTCTCAAAAGTTTGAGCGAATCGGTTTCACTAAAAGTTCACCGAGCGTCTGTTACATAATGCTCGCTTCAATCGGCCGCTGAGTTTCCCGTGAACGCGTTCGCGTCCAGACGCTCTTATCGGAACGTCGTCGACCGAGGATACGTGGCGTTTCCTCGGGGACACTGTTCTCACGTGCACGCGCCACCTTACCGTCGGAGAACACGAGTGAGGTCACTGCGCCCACGTGAATCTGCAGGAGCCCGGACACGTGGACGTGTCTGCGCAGAGGATCAACCGATTCCCGCCACCCGCCGGCCTCCACAGCATCAAGGCATCACAAAGGTGAACAATACGGTGAGATCGCCACGAGGGCGGTACAATTTTTGTGAACAGAGAGAGAGAGAGAGAGAGAGAGAGAGAGAGAGAGAGAGAGAGAGAGAGAGAGAGAGAGAGAGAGAGAGAGAGGAGAGAGAGAACTTATGCATAAAAAAGGAGATTTAAATATTAAGTAGTTAGTAAGTTATCAACAGCTACTAAATTCATGTCAACCAATGCGGTTCGTCATTTGTAGCCTGGTTAGCAATTCCTGGCATGCACGTGTCCCCTCTCCCTCTCCCTAGCATGCATGTGGCATGTAATGTTAGTGATAGCCAAATTAACTCACACAAGAAAGATTGTAATATTCGTAAAGTATCAAAAGAATATTAATTCTTCCCAACAAAATATGACACATTTAGGAATATGTAATGTTTGTAGTACCAGAATTAAGACACCCAAGAATTAATAACATGCTCATAAAGTAGCAAATGAATGTCAATAAAGAAAGGGTGTTTGTGAATCAACAGCAATTTTCAGCACTTAATTAAGCCAAGCAAATGGTACACACCTTTACAGTGAATCACTACTTCTCGTGATTGAAATAATACATAAAAATTGAAGAATATATCACAACGGTACTTTGATGATAATGTTCTGTTAACATAGGTCGGCAAATGTTTATAGCGACTATTCTACTCGAGAAATTAAAACCAATTGTGTTTAAATACACACACAAAATGCCCCAATGTGGCCGGTGTATTTCAAAACATTTATCGCTTTTTCTATCCGATTTTCCTTACCGTCCTTTCGTAATGGCCAATAATAAGCTGCGACTCATCTGTCTTAGGGGGCGTATGTATCGATCGCTCGCTGTGCTGATGTGCAATAAACCGCGTATGTACTATAAAATAACCTCTTGGAGTTTAACTTGCTTTCAGTTATTTTCAATATTTGGTGCATTTTGGAACTCTGTTGGACGTACTTTCATTTGTGGAATAGGCCTATTAACACTAGAACGCCCAGAAGCGTCATTTCGACATCTGGTGATCTTTATGTCCTTGTAACTTTTTTAAAGACAGGATATTGTAATTTTGTGACTTTTAATCATTTTCTTTTGCTTTCAGTATGTTAAAAATTGAAAGTGTAAAAAATATATTTCATAAAAAATTATCGAATTTACTTAGAACGAGCGGGAAGCGTCGTTTCGATTCCATGTGTATTGTCCCCATCTTTATGCTTTTGTTTAATATATTTCAACGTTGAAATATTTTAAATGTCTCTCCTAGTACTTCGGATACCTTTTGAAGAAATGTACATTCTTTCTTTTTTCCTAGCCCTCGTGTTCAATTCATGCAAATTCATGAGATAGTAGAATGAAAAAAATATTTCTTCAAATAATTCAAGCTAAACGAGCCACAGAATGGCACAGACTTTCTCGTAGTAAAGTTTTCTAATTTACTTGGTGTGAACTGGCTTTACGGTGTTGCCCCATCCTCTTGCCAGCTGCCATCTATAGTCGCCCAAGGAACATTTTTTGACATTTTCTTATCTTTTTGTGTTCCTAATAGTACAACCGAAGTATGATTTCGAGAATATTAAAGAAGAGTAAAACCTCGTCCTAAATGAAAATTTTCACTGAATTATTTGGAGCCGTTTTTAAGAAAATGGCGATTAAACTTTATTGTAAATGCAAAATTTGAAGCTGTTTTTCGCAGGAATTTATTGCGTTTTCGAAAAACTTCATTTAAAGACATTTGAAGCACTTCCACTCACAAAGGCAATAATGGATAAAAATTGATGGAATTGTGAGACATGTTTAAACAAATTACATTTGTGTAATTTTTTGAAAAATTAAAGAATATACCAAACTGAATTTTGTGTCATCTTAAACAGCGTAATTTTCACTATCCGTACACAAAATGTAAAGAACAAAATTGGAGCCATTTTGGAGAAAATGGCGTTTGAGCGTTTCTGAACATGAGAAAATTTTGAGCTAATTTTTACAGAAAACTGGTGAGTTTTCCAGAAACCTTATATGACATTATTTAAAGCACATGTACTTATAATTACAATAACGTGAAGAAATTGCCTCTAATGCAAATATTACCGCCATGAGAGACAAGGTAAAAAAATTAAATTTTTGTAATTTTTGATAAAAAACAACAACAAAAGAATAGACCAATATGGCGTTTATTTTATAGTACAAGGTTTGTTTGGCACTAACCCTGCCAAAAATGTAAAACAAAAATTTAGAGCCGTTTTTGACAAAATCATGTTTTTGTAATTTTTTTTAAATGTGCAAATATTTCACGCTCTATGGCACGAAAACTACTAAAATTTTCAAACAAATGTACATGACCATAATGAAAGAACTATTTATAAGCAACTCATTTTGTATGAATGAAACATCTCTATTTTCAATTTTATAGTTGTAGGAAGATGACTAAAAATTAATTCAAACTTTTGCAATTTTCGAAAATGTACAGTTAATCATGAAAATGGAACCTATGCTTCTTTATAAATGTATTTTACTATATTGTTACAAGAAATTTAAAGAAAAAATTTGGAGCCTTTTTTGAGAAAATTTTGAAATGGTCCAGCGGGGGGGGGGCTTCAGGTAAATTCCCCAAAATTTTAAAGAATGTTTTCAAAATCACAAAGCTTCAACCAGAGACAGAGCGACAAGGGATTCTTCAATTTGGAAAATATCGTACGAATGATTTAGGCGCTAGTAGTGTTCAGAGACGGTCAGACGATTTGTTTTTAATTTTTTTCGGCATCAAGAACCCACAAAACTGGAATTCGGGCTATACTACGTGTAAAAGGATTTTTTCTCTTACTCTAGCAAGACTCTTACTCTAGCTTTCTCTTACTCTAGCAATACTCTAGCTTTCAATCTCTAGCTAGCAATCTTTCTTGTTTTCAACGCCCAGCAAAGAATTTTTTTCGGTGGAAAATTCGCCGTTTTCGCGCAGTTCGTTTTTTCGCGCAGTTTTACATAACTTTCTCGATATAACGTATATTACTCTGTAAATATGTAAGTATACGAAAAAGTAACTAGAGGGGCTACAGAATGGCACAGACTTTCTCGTAGTATAGTTTTCTAATTTCCTTGGTGCGGTCTGGCTTTAAGGTTTTGCTCCGTTCTCTGGCCAGCATCCATCTATCGTAGCCCAAAGTACATTTTTTGACATTATCTCAACTTTTTGATTTCCCAGTAGTACAACCGAAATATTACTTTAATCATATTAAAGAAGAGGAAAAACTTATCCTAAATAGAAATTTTCATTTAAAACTTTGAAGCTGTTTAAAAAAAATGGCGATTAAGCATTACTACAAATGCGAAATTTCCAGGCTTTATTCACAAGAATCTATTGAGTTTTCTAAAAACTTAATTTGAAATAATTTGAAGCATTTCCACTCACAATTTTAATAATGCATACAAATCGATGAAAATGTCCATGTTCACGGATTGAGAGGTATTTAAAAATATTGTGTAATTTTTAAAAAAACAAATGAATATACCAAAATGAACGTCACATTTACGTCATATTGAACAGCGCACATAGCAGTATCTATTAGAAAAATTTGAAGAAAAAATTTAGAGCCATTTTTGAGAAAATGTCGTTTGAGCGTTTCTGAAAATGCGGAATTTTTAGCGGAATTTGTACAGAAAACGGCTGAGTTCTCAAGAAATCATTTAAAGCACATGTACTCATAAATATAATAATGTAAATAAATTGCCTTTAATATAAATATTACCGACGCACAGTGTGTAATTTTGGCAATCTAGGTGGACTTAATTCATAAACTACAAAAGTATGGATTGTTTACTGTTTTAGCTAACATGTATTGAAACTAAATAATAATTCTCATATATGGAACAAGTTTTGTTAAAATATTTTGACTACAACTATTTTTTTACAATAATAAATAATCGCGCATTTCACGACTTGACACAGAAAAACGCCAATAAAACTTAAAATAATGTATATACAGTAAATAAATGTAACTAATTATTTTCAATATTAATTTTTAATATTTCAAGAAGAAAATAAAAATATCGATCAGCCACTATGGAAACAAATTAAAGAATTAGAGTAAAAGAGAACTATTACATGCTAGTGTATTTTCAGTCGCCATCCGATGAATCCTCGGATGAGGTAATGTCATGTACTGGGGGGTCTTCAGGGTCTTGTTGATCAATATCTAGCAAATTAACAATTTCTTGATTGTATTTCTTCTTTTTTGGTTTTAGAGATCCCTGTAGACTTGCAATGTATGGATCCGATGTAATGAGAAGCCTGTTCATGAGATCAGTGTTTGTGTCTTTTCTTGATGTTTTCCTTGTAAATAGTTCCCTGAACTTCCTGTTGTCTTTATTTCTTGCTTCCGGAGCTTCTTCAGATAGCTGTCCAATAGGTAGAATGCAACTATCAACTATGTCGCTTCCGTGGAAGAGAATCTTATGTAGAGTTACAGGCATGCGATACCACTGGTAATGTTGGAGATGTAGGTCTCGTGTGTCATAAATAAATTTTTGAAAAGTATTGAAGTTGATTTTTTCACCACTGTTTAGGCATTCCAATATGATCCCAAAACGTTTTATTATGTCCAGATTTATTCCAGTTATTTCCGAAGATATCTCGGGATTTCTGAAGAACTTTCGGGCAGTATTTCCATCATTAGTATTGCCACTTTGTGGTTTAGGCATATCGATCAACAGTCCCAACTCCTGCCGAAATTTATCTTGGATTTTGTTCTTTCATTGAGCTACTTTTTCTTTATTTTCAGTTCCTCTTACATGACTTGTTTGAATTTCCAGACGATACGAAATGTGCAGGAGACATTCAAATACCCTTATCCAGGAATGAAGAGGAGATATTCCGAAGCAGAGATATTCTTTCTTCACTTTTTTTGTGCGTAGAGCTGTCTGTGTGGAAGAACACGATGAAACGGCATTGCAGACTTTGCCATCCACCATGCAAAAAATCATTTTTGGTGTAATGGAAATTTCTGAATGGAGAAATTGCATAGTTGTGGGAGTTAATAACCCTATCTGTTGTTCTACTTTGCTTACTTCAGTGTTAATTACACTTGACGTTTCTTTTGAAAAAATAAATTTTATAGGGCGACAATACTTAGTTGAAGACGGTGTGGAATTTTTCCAAATTACATTTTCTCCACCAACAGTCTGCATTTGTATTGGCACCACAGACACTAAACAAATTTTCGTCTGAGTAATTTTCTTCAATGAACTTTTGTCTGTATTTGTTTTGCTCTGAACCATCGCAACCCCATTTTATAATAATTTCAAAAATAGCATTAGATTGTAGTTGAAATTTCTCTCTGATATCTTGGATTTCGCACAAATGACGAATTGTATGGTAAATAACTTACTGTAGAGGTATCTCAGCCGATATTTCTGTCACTTTCACTCCTCCTGGATAGCACATGACTTTTGCTTCCTTAACTCTGTAATACGGTGGATATAATTTACAATTTGTTTTTCGGCTTGCTCTCGTATTCGTAAATATTGCCGAGTAGACAAATTCGTACTCACCATTAGAGCGAGTGCTTGTTCTGGAGAGAGTAAAGATGGTTCCTGATGCAACGATCTTCGAACTTTCTTAATTTTTGCGCCTCTATTAGGAGAAGCAAGTACAAGTTCCTTCACTATGTTCGAAGAATCTCTTTTTCCTTCATTCCTTAATTTTATTCCGTTAGCTGTTCCCAATTCTTCTGTGGATAAACATAAGAGCTGTTTTACTCTCCGTCCTTTAGCTCTAGGCCACACGAACTAAATGACATAACTGTACGGCCAACGCCTCTAGTAGTATCATCTAATTGTGATGTCCTTGGAGCAATTGTTGATAAATTTATTGAAAATTTGATGTCTTCCTTCAGCCACGATGAGTAATTTTCTAGAAAACGCTGTTTATTCCTCGCACTTTTTTTCCATTTTCTGGTGATTAACTGGCAAAAATTTTTAATTTGAATTTTTATGGGCATGATTGAAGTGTCGGTAATAGTTTCCTCACCTAATTCGTGTAAAACATACGATAGCACGGCGTCATACCTTGCTTCCGTGGAGCTTTCACACCATACATGAAATAGCGTCCTGCGTGAAATCAAGCGCTCCACTGCGAAAAAAATTAAAAACTCGTGAGTGCGCAGGTATGCGCAGCTGATCTTTCATGATTCCAATAGCCAAATGAATAAGGTTTAATACCTACATAGTCACAAACGTCAACTCCTGTAAACTCTGTATTAAAAGTCTAGATACATTTGTAAAATGGCGCGAAAGTAGAACTAAAATTACTTACTTTTTCAAAAGACCCCCACGAGCAATCGCAAACACTTTTTGCTTATCTTTAGGCACTAATAAAAAGAAGAAACACCCAAAAACACAATTATTTAATCGACTATCTCTCTGTGAGTAGAAGGCGATGAGCAATGGTCTCCAACACGAGATGTACTGAAATGCGATTGACAGAGCCGCGCGGTGTCAGCGCGAGATCGTGCAAGTTTGAACTTGTTCTACTGCCGCCTCAAGCGATGCAGAAGAAAAACAATACCCAATTCATACACTATGGACATTCTAAAATCAAACAAATACCCAACTTAATTCATTTGAGCACTTTGGAAAATTGAATTATGTCCACCTAGATGGCCGAAATTACACACCGTGCGACGTGAGAGACAAGAAAAAAATTTAATAATTAAAATTTTTGAAAAAACAGAAGAATAGAGCAATATGGCGTTTATGTCATGGAATAGGGTTTGTTTGGCACTAACAATACGAAAAAGTTAAAGAAAAAATTTGGAGTCTTTTTGAGAAAATCTTGTTTTTGTAATTTTTTAAAATTGCAAATATTGCACGCACTATTGCACGAAAACTACTAACACTTCCGTACATGACCTTATTGAAAGAACTATTTATGCACAACAAATTTCATTTGAATGAAACATCTCTGTCTTCAATTTTGAAGATGTAGGAAGACGCCGAAAAAAATTCAAACTTTTGCAATTTTCGAAAATTTAGAGTTAACAGTCAAAATTGGACTTATGTGACGTTTATAAATGCATTTTACTCCCATCTGACAAGATATTTAAAGACAACATTTGCAGCCGTTTTTGAGAAAATTTTCAAGATATCCGGGGTGATTCATGACGGACGCTTCGAATTGGTTCCATTGGTTTTTCGGCATCAAGAACCTGGCAAACACCTCGTGTTAGAGGATTTTTCTCTCTTAATTTAGCAACTGGTTTTATTCACTTTTTTTGCCAGAGCCCGGCAATGTATTTTTTTCGCCGAAAATCCACCGTTTTTTTTTTGCGCAGCATTACAAAACTTTCTCTATACTACATATATTAATCCGTATACGAGAAAGTAAAAATGCACCAAATTTGCACAATTTGTCTGCTTTTTTATTTTGGGTTAATTTTTTCGATTTGAACAAGTATATTAATTTATTTTGTAAATAATAAACAATACATTTTCTGGAGTGTTTCTATGTTTCTGCAATGGAAATTGTGGCATAGAAAACTTTTTTCTAAACCAACTTTTGAATGTTTATTGCGACACAGAGTCTCAGAATAATCAAGCAGTTTATTAGTCAAAAATGCTTAAAATTGTCCTAAGAGATTATTTTCGAAGTTTCGACGTTTTCTCCGTGGATACCCTGTATGTATAGCAATAAAAATACTCAAACGCGCTGAGTGTTAAAATTCCACTAGCCTTTACTGTCGATTCTGATGATGAGGAATCGAACTTTTTCCAATCACTTTCATTACTCGCCTCAATACTTTACGGTTACCTAATTTTTCTAAAAGTTCGACTTGCCCGCTTCTTTTATAAAAGCATCGAACATTACATCGGCAATGATAAGACATTGCCCAAAGGCAATATAATTGAACGGGAGAATGTGCTAAGTAGTCTATCTTTCTTCAATAAAGACTCTTCTCAAAGAAATATTGAGGAAATAAGGATATTTAAGCCCCTTTGAATTCTCCCGAGGCATCTTTCCCGAGTGTGAAAGCGAATCTCCTATTTGGCCATGCTTCCTTTTAGTGGTCTTTATGCAAAATCGTAGAAGAACTTTTCGTTATACCAAATTGGAGTCTCTCTGCATCGCGCCCAAAGTAAACTCGTTTTGCTCGTTCAAAATTGCGCTCTCTTGCAAACGGAACTTACAGTTGGAAACTACCGCCTGGGGCGACAGCAGGACGAGCGTGCTGCGGAAACGTCGCACAAAGCGGCGTTCGTGACCGGATTGCTTGCATTTAGTTTGAAAAGCAGGTTGTCGTTTTGGTTCTGCTTTGCTTTAAGTCGTGATAGTTTGGAAAAAGTAAGAACACGGTAAATGCTCTTTAATATTTCAGTTAAATAATGTGAAACGACTGAGCTACACACTTTCAGTGATAAATTAAGTCATATCCTAGATATTAAATGATTTCGAACGTCATATATATATATATATATATATATATATATATATATATATATATATATATATATTACAGAGTTATTGAAAATATATAATTAAGTAATATTCATAAAAATTGCATTGAAACATCACATAGGATAAGAGTTAATAAACAAACTTATGTACTATCTAAAAATACAGATAATGTTTTGCTGTTCAGACCTAGAATTCATCAAATTTCGTACATAACGCTATGAAATAAATTGAGCAATATTTCATATTTTAACATAAATTATGATTTTTATATACATAAAATAAGGGATTCTTTATACAAATCGTGTAATAATTCTTCACACTCCTCTGGATGTTTATATTTTGTATTGTTTTCAAAGCTGTCTTAAATTTTTAGAGTATTTATTATCCTTGAACAATCAACATTAAAGAAGAAAAAATACACATTTAGATTCATTACTAAGCTGAACTCGTAAGAAATCTGCTTTAAGTTCTTATCTTATGATTTTTCTTCTCGGTCAGATCTTGGAGTGTTTTGTACACAAAACTCTTTCCAATAACACGAAAAATTCAATGTCGGTGGCTCAAAGAAGCAGCGATTTCAGATTCAATATTGGAGGCATATATCGGTAAACTATGCTCATGAAACATCTCTAGATTGTGGAAATTACCGGAGTTGTCGGATTTTTAAATATTCATATGTTAGTGAATGGTAATCGCGAATCATAGTGGAAAGATTAAGTTAATATTTTACCAAAGTGAAATTTTTTAAGAGAATGAAAAAAAATATTTCAATAGTATTAAAAAAGTAATAAGAGACAAAAATATATTCCTGGGTTGTGCTAGATTAATTATTATTGATTGCGTGGACATATTGAATGAGTTTTGCCGCCACTGAAATGAATAATTGTGGGTGGGAGGTGTATATGATGCAACGCATTGAAAATAGGATTTAGAAGAGAGTATATAAAAAGCAACAAAAAACATCACTAATTTCAAGTGAATTTGGACAACATCCTCTCGAATACTTCAATTATAATTGATTACAAGGTGTCACTTAGAAGGGATTGCAAAAAAATCTTAATGCACTATAGATTGGTAAATTAAAAATTCAAGGATATTTTCGGTGGTGTTTTAAATTTATTAATATTTTTGAAAACTTTACAATTAAATTTGTATACTTACGATTTCATTTGTGTGTTTAAGATTTACTTATTAGAACATATAAGGCAGTTATTCATCCTTTTAGAAGACGGATAACTCCATCAACCAATATTGCATTACTTCACTATTGTTTTAAATGATTTATGTAAGGTTGAAAGTTCCTATGAATAACTTCTAGCGTAAACCTATTATTTGTAAAGAGATACAAAGAGCCTGTACTTATGAAAAAAGCGTGTCAAATCGTGTGGTTCTAATTCACAACTGACTCAGATGTAGCTAGGTAGATATTATTCACTCAAAATTTTGATCGGATTGAAACTGTACTTTCGTATCTTCAGCTAAATACCTTTTGATTTTTAGCATACATTACCCATTTTGTGGTGTGCAGAGCGGTAAATAACTTACTATTTACCACTGCACATTACAAAAGGGGTAATATGGGACGTCTCGATATTGTGGGTATGCGTTTCTTTCCTGTCTCAAAACATACGCACTCGATGTTGACGAAATAAAAGGCCTTAATGTTTTAGACGAAAAGTCAACTTACGTAAACAGCTCCTCTCTGACAACCCAGATTCAATTGAAAAAATCTGAATTAATATAGAAATGTCTATAATTGTTGTATGACATGTTTTATTGCTTTAATCAATTTCAAACTCTTAGATAAGCAATTGTGATATACCAGTAAAGTACTAACTGAAGTTGGTAGAGAAAGTTATGTGTCGAGCCCGGAAGTTTGCCAAAGTGCCTTTTTGTTATTCTTACTGTTTCATGACTTTTGACAATAGGAATGACTTGATCGTACTTCTGGAGTTGTTTCAATAGATTTTAATTTCGCTTTTATTTGCCTATTTTAGCTTCTGATGCCTATTTTTACCATTTTGTGTTATTTTTATGCCTTTTACATCATTATTTTGATTGTTTTTCTTGGCACCGATCTCGATCAAGCTGAATATATGCCCCCAAGATTAGACAATACGAAGACACGGTCGTATTTTGTCTTTTTGTGGAAGCAGAGATTGTGTAAAAATCTAAATGAAAAAGGAAGATGACATCAGTCAAGATTTTTAATTTTTTTCATTGATGCCGACAGACACGAGAAACTCCATCCTACTTACGAGTATGGCTTCCTACACCGAGGACAGCGTTCTGTGTACGACAACCGTTCTTAGTGCTGGCAACTACACAAGTGCGTAGGAGGTAATATATAATTCCATTTTCAGCGATGCCATTTCAAGATTCAAAAGGGAGTCCACAATATAATTTTGAAGACAGAGCGTTGAGAATAAAACAAATTCGTAGCGATCATACCTTACGGTCATGTGGAATCGAGATTACCAAGAAAAGATTGTTTCCTTACACGTTAAGTGCTAACGTAAATTTTAGAATTAGAATAAAAATGTTAATCATTTTCAATATATTATTTTATACAATAATTCCTTTTAAATGTAATTTTCATTGATGCACCTTTCTACACCCCTTACTTCAGGTAGAATAAATGCCTTTTTAATGCCTATCTTAATAAAAATAAATGCCTTTTTGCTTGCCCATTTTAGATAAAATAATACCTAACCTTCGGGGCTCTAGTTATGAGGATGATAGTCAATAATACTGCAGCAACAGTTTTCGTTTAGTGGTACTAGACATGTAAACATGTTCACTAGTTCACCCCTGACAGTGGCTCAACTATTGGGAGACTTCTAGTTTGGCTCTACATGATGCTTCCAAAAATACCAGCCGCTGTTGATTCCTGTATTCGCAACCAGACAAAATACAAGTCGCTGTTGTATTTGCTGTTACTTGTGTCGTTTCCCGGCCGAGCGAAAATGAGCGATGACGAGGACGAGAACTGCCGAAGAATTTAAATTTACCGGCAACTCAACCCGGATTCTTTTAGACGCTACAAGTGTGTCATGGCTGGCAGTGAATGATTTTTTTCGAAAATCTACCTTCCTACCGGGTTTAAATCGCAAACTTGTGTTTTGAATCCAGCGTGTTAATTCACACGGTAGTGGGGCCAGTCAATCGTCAATGTTAATTACAGAAATGGGTTGATCCCGAGTTTAGGGTGGCACGGTTCCTTTGCTTCCTTTTATGATTCATTATTTCTTGCGATTCCTATGTTTATAGTTGCGCGGTTCACTACAACAACTGAATTATTTATGTACAATGTTAAATGAGAAGAAGTCACATGATAATTTGTTGGCGTGGAATTGTGTGTATTTTCGCATTTCAAGTCTTCGTCAAATAGGTTTGTGTGTCTACTGAGATGGAAGGTATGAATTTTCTTAAAAGTGAGTGTTCCCTTTAAAATAAATTCTCTTAAAAGTGAGGGAGGTATATAATACAGCGTGAGCGCCGGAGCGACAGCGGAGGCGCGAACCAGGTCTCGAGAGCGAGGGCCGGAAGGCCCTCGCGAACGTAGCACGTTGGATCCGTCGGGTAGCGACGTGCGGTAGCACGTCGCGGACCACTTGGTGAAAAAAAATGCGTTGGTTAAAGAATTGTGTAGGTTATAAAATTAAATTTGTAGCGTGAAAAATGAGAATAATCAGTTCACCATGAGAGTACGTTGCTACGGAGATTTATACGTACAGGGGGCTTTGGAGCAGGCGGGTAGCTATTCTCCCGATCTACCTTTATTTTAAATAATTATATTCATTGCTGTAACATCATGAACTTAACTACACGCGACTACTACGTATAAACAAGGATTCAGTTAATGGAGTCTATTCTCTTCTAATGAACCGAATCAGTGAACCAAAGGAACCGTGCCACCCTAAACTCGGGATTTACCCAGAAATGGTTATTTACAATCGTCGATCACTAAACCTGTTTGCTAAGATATTGAGTTTATATATTCGTCGAAAGCAAGCGCCGCCCATAGATGGCGGGGCGCGGGAGGTTCGGTACCTTTGCGAAGAAGGCGGGCAGCGTGGCCACCCAGGGCGTGATGAGGCGCAGGTCCCCGAACTGGCCGATGAGCGTGACGACGGCGTAGGGCGTCCACGACACCAGGAAGAGCGCCACCAGCATGATGATGATCTCGGCCGTGCGCAGCATGGAGCGCGGGGTGGTGGCGTGCGCCGCCCCCGCCCTCGCTGCCGCCCCCGCCGCCCCCAGCGTCCGCAGCGAGCTCCCTCCTGCGCACGCGCACACGCCACAGCGCAGCTCAGAGCGGCTTATAATAATAATGTCAGAGTGGATCAAAATCTTCAAAGTCAGTTACAACTTATTTTATTTCACATAAAACGCTCTCAATACAACTCAAGATTGATATACATGAAGGCAAAACAAAATTCAGTAACTAATCAACAAAATAGTACGAAACAACCTAGTGCGAAATTATTGATTTTAATTACTCTTAGAACTTGTATTCTATTGACAAATAAATTAACATGAATATTGATACTCAATAAATATAAATAATAATAATAATAATAATAATAATAATAATAATAATAATAATAATAATAATAATAATAATAATAATAATAATTTCGCAAATACTTCCTTCAGAAAACGACTGTTGTGCATGAAGCAATTTGTGCCACGGACAACAATTTTACTTCACTGAACCTCAGTGAAGCGGACTCTGAGAGTCTGTGTATCACCAAAGAAGATAGGCTGAGTGAATGGGCCCAGAAGCGTTTACATGGCAGGTTTCCTGCTGAGCTCAAAGGGAACGCTGATCGTCAGTCTCCTGGCTAACAAAATCTGGCCTCTTTGCTGAGACAGAAGGCTTCGTCATTTCTATTCAGGACGAAGTAACCTCCACTCGCAATTACCAAAGGTAATGTGATTGGGGTTATGAGTGTAGAGGACCGCTGCCGACTTTGCAATCAACCCGGTGAAACCCTCCAACACATAATGGACCGGTGTTCTGCATTGGCACAAACAGAATATCTGAGTCGGCACAATGACGTTGCTGCGGTTGTCCATCAGGCTCTGGCTGCAAAGTCAGAGATGGTAGACAAAAAGGTCCCATACTACAAGTTCAAGCCGGATTCAGTTCTGGAGACGAAACGGTGGGAGCTCTTGTGGAATGTTGCAGTCATCACTGATCGCAGGGTCGAAGCCAACAGTCCTGACGTAATATGGGTCGACACATTTTCACGGACAGGGATTATAGTCGTTACAGCTATTCCTCTAGACCGAAATATAGCTGCTTCCATTGCCGAGAAGAAACGAAAATATCAGGTCTTGGCTATTGAACTGAGCGACATGTGGCGGTTAGTATCTTTTGAAGTAGTTCCTGTGGTTATCTCTGCAAATGGACTGGTCTGTGAAGAACTAACTTCATCGTCTGCAAGGCTTGGCCTTAACAACTGGCACATTCATACAATGCAAAAGGCTGTTCTCCTGAGTACTGCACGCATCGTGAGGAAGTTTTTATTGATATAATATCACCTGACTTCACCGTCGAATCCTGACCGTCCGAGTTTGCAAGCGAAGCAGGCACCTTGGTTCTCTAAAGGTCCCGGAGTCGGCTGTACGGCACCTCGCTAGGCGAGAGTCTTAAAAATGAAATATAATAATAATAATAATAATAATAATAACAGTAAAATAATAAAAATGTTGCCAGTCCGGATAGCCGAGATCGCTAAGGCAGTAGTGTCTTGGCGATCTCGGACGGAACGATGGCGGGTTCGAGTGCCGCCTCGGGCATGAACGTGTTTGTGTATGTCAGTTTGTGTGTGCCATCCATTCATCCGTAATTATCATCATCATTCCATCTTTCATGCCCCCAGGAGTAACAACCCTGGGGTATAAAAATCGGATTCAGACTAATGCTGATCCCCCCTGATTAATTTAATGCAAGACTTGCAACATGATAAATGATACTGAGCCCATGCAAGTGCATGTATGCATGGTCCAAGACAGCCGATTCGCGAGCAAATAATAATAATAATAATAATAGTAATAATAATAATAATAATAATAATAATAATAATAATAATGTTACGTCCCAATATAAATCTAGCTTATTGCATTGTTTATGTCATTGTACCCAGGGGTCTCTCGCAGCACAATTATTTAGCATTAGTTTAATCATGTACAAAGGTGTGTTTAAAAGTTTCTGTGCTGGTCAATTGGAATCGTTCGGACACGGCAGTCATTCGATGGGCCCCGAGCATGAAATCATCTTCTCTCCGCTTCTCTCGTGGGTGGTCGGCTGCGTGCATGCAGAAGCTTCGTCAGCGGCGGCGATGGTGTAAGCGGCGGCGATGGTGTAATGCGGCGGCGATGGTGTAACGGTTAGCGTATCGGACTGTTATACCCAAGTTTGCGGGTTCGAACTAAAAAGGCACAACTTCGAAAACGATTCGGAGCAGACGTGCAGGACCCTTCTGGAAACTTTTCTTCCTGGGGATACCCCTACCCAAGATTCGGCAGCACAAGCTGATATTCGCACAGAAATGACGGATGGCTATGATAGTGGCACCACGACGGAATTCGCCATGGCTGAATTTGAGAAGGTGGTGGCGGAGCTAAGAAAGAGCAGGTCGCCTGAACATGACAGCGTCTATGCTGAAATGGTCCGGAACGCCTTTCCATTCATAAGGGCGAGGCTACTCCGTCTTTACAATAACTGTCTGGAACAAGGGTATTTTCCTGACAACTGGAAGATCGCTAAAGAAGCTCTTCTGAAGAAGAAAGCAAATCGTGCTACATCAGATCCCACATCATATCGACCAATTTGTCTCTTGCCAGTTCTGGGGAAGGTGTTAGATAAGTTAGCCATTATCAGATTGCAGGCGTGGATTGGGTCTCGAGGGGACTTCTCTGCGATGAAATTTGGATTCTTACCAAAGCTGTCGACTGAGGATGCCGTTAACAAACTCGTAAAAATACTCAGAAGTGATGGTGGTCTTAAGTACACCCTAGCCATCTTTATTGATATCAAAGGCGACTTTGATAATGCCTGGTGGCCATTTTTGTGGAACGAACTGTGTTTGAAGTGTCAAATTCCCCAAAAATTACTTGGTGTGTATCAGAGCTTCTTTCAGAGGCGGAAAGCAATAATAAGAGAGTCTGATGCACAAGTCGAGCATCGAATTACTAAAGGATGCCCACAAGGCTCTAATTTCCGCCCAAATTTCTGGAACATTATAATAGATAAATTACTACGAACGCCGGATGAACATGGAGCAGAGGCAGTGGCTTACGCGGATGACCTGGTCATAGTCTCTCGCGGACGGTCACGAGCCGATGCGGAAGTAAAAGACGAACAGGTGCTACAACTGGTCTCCATTTTGTGTGGCCAAGCCATACTAGAGATTTCGGTTGATAAAACCAGCTTCACAATGATGACGAATCACATCACAACTGCCCCCGGGAGGTAGCATCATGCGCAAAATAGACCTTCCACCACAAATTATAACGGACAGAGAATCAAAGCCACACAAAATGAGACATATTTGGGCATAGAAATTAATATCGATTTATTTTGATCATTCCATCGCAGTCGTGGACGTCCTACATTTCTTCTGCTTTGCGGTCTGTATCCAAAACTTTGAAGAGGGATGTGCGAACTATCCATTCTCTGAAGATGATCGGACCATTGGGATCTATGTGAATCTAATATTTGGCCTGTATTGCAAACTTGAAGTTCTGACTTAATGTCTTCATTTTTCTTGTAGTCCCTCAAAGAGTATCCCGCTAGTGGTCTCAGCAACCTCATTTCTTCTGCTTCAATATTTTTTCTTTGTTGAATTTTTATTGTCCATGTCTCTGAATAATACAAGAGGGCTGGAACAGCTATAGTTCTATAGAATTTAAGAACAGTGTCGTTTCTTACTTCCTTTATCAGATATTGCTTCATTGTAACAAGTAGCTGCAGAAATTTAGAGGGTTTTGTTCTAGGTCTTTAGAATGATCATAGGCTATATTGTATCCAAGATAATTAAAATTTGAGACTTGCTAAATTCTATTATTATTTATTTCAATCTTTGCTCGAAGCGGAAAGACTTCTTTAAAACCAATGGCTTTCATTTTGAATGAGGATAATTTAAAATTAAAATCTTAAGCGATGTTAAAAAGACTAAAGAGGGCTCTTTGTAGATTTTCTTCGGAGTCTGCTAGGATAATCTGGTCATCTGCAAATAGTAATGTATTCAAGGCAATTTTTCCGATAAAATTTGTTTTCAATTGGCTTTCCCATCGTCTAATCACGTCAACAAAATATAAATTAAAAAGAATGGGTGACATGAGACACCCCTTCTTACGCCTTGATTTATTATTCTGTATTCATTACTTGGGCCATCTCCTGTATTTACTCTTACAATAGTATTCACATACATACTACGAATGGTTATTACTAGATGTTGGGGAATTCCTCTTCTTAGCAACACTACCCACAATTTTTTTCGATTAATAGTGTCGAATGCCTTTTCTAAATCTACAAATGCTAAGAACGTGGGTACATTATACTAGATAGATAGATAGATAGATAGATAGATAGATATTTATTATTCTGCAGGTAGGTATATACAACCTGGTGGCAGAACTCTACAATTTACATATTACTAATATTAACTTAAAATTATTTAACAATGTAACTTTAAATTATTTAAAGACATAATAATAATAATAATAATAATAATAATAATAATAATAAAATGCTAACAATAATAGCCTTAACTACATTATATGGTTGACCTGCACAGTTATTTGAAACTATTAAATACAAGATTACAAGACTTTTTAATTACACTTCACTTCACTTTCACTTCACTTCACTTCCCTTCACTTCACATTTGAAATTCACTTCTCTTTCTACTTCTATACTGCACTACACTGCACAACACTTCACCACACTTCAATATAATACTACTTTGAATATAATTATATATTTAGAACAGGAAGCATTTAATAGTAATTAACACAATAATAATAGCAATAAAAATATCAATAATAATCAAATAATAACTGATATAATAATCCAACTTATTAAATTAATAAAGTTTACAAATACCATTAGTTAATTTATTTTTAAATCTTTGAACACCTAGAGGAAAGGGTTCCAAGGCTGTCGCAGGTAACTTATTCCAGTCCGTTATTGTTCTATTTGTAAATGAAAATTTTCCAACATCTGTTCTCTGTGGCCTAAACTTAATTTTGTGCTTGTGATCCCCCCTACTAAAGTACGAAGGTCTACCCAATCGGATGTAGATATCTTTCCAAGCTGGATAACCGGCATACGCTTTGTACAGGGCACAGAGTCTTGCCTTAACTCTCCTAATTTCTAGAGACTCCCATTCAACATTCTTCCTATTCCCTCGGAAAGCAAATGTATACGCTCTTCTCTGTACTCTATTCAAATATTCCTTTTGGGAATTTCTATAAGGGTCCCAACAAACAGCCCCGTATTCCATTAATGGACGAACTAGAGATAAATAAGCTAATTCTCTCGCTTTCGCAGTACTCTTTTTTAGTATTCGCATAGTAAAATGCAAGGACCTCCAGGCTTTCCCTACGACACAGTTTACCTGATTTTCCCAACTCAATTTGCTATCAAAAATTATCCCCAGGTACTTACAAGACACGACTCTTGGAATGTTTTCGTTGCCTAAACGGTATTGAGTTTCATTGTATTTGCGGCACCTACCAAACGTGATGGTTTTGCTTTTCGAACTATTTATTGTCATGTCATTTTTTTTCGCCCAAAAATGTAATCTGTCTAGATCACCCTGCAAAATGTCCTCGTCTACATTTGATTGAATAACTCGATATATTATACAGTCATCTGCAAATAGCCGTACCTTTGAATATAAATTATCTGGCAGGTCATTCACAAATGCGAGAAACAGGAGAGGTCCAATAACGCTTCCTTGAGGGATCCCTGAAGTTACTTTTGCTTGAGTCGAAAATTGTTGTCCAACTCGGACTTTCTGTTTCCTATCTCGAAGAAGCTCGTCAATCCACGCCACAACTCTGGGGTCAATACCCGATTGCATTAATTTATGAACCAATTTATCGTGTGGGACGACATCAAATGCCTTCGCGAAATCTATTATTACGGCGTCCACCCTCCCACTATTATCAACTTCATCAGCTATATCCTGAAACAATGACACTATCTGACTCTCGCAAGAGAAACCGTTCCTAAAACCATGCTGTCCCTGAAAAAGCCATTCTTTTCTTTCCCATACTTGTCTAATATAGCTAGTTATTAAGTGCTCCATTAGCTTACATACAACTGACGTGAGACTTACTGGTCTATAATTGGCTAATACAGTTCTATCACCACTCTTGAAAATCGGAACAACGGTAGCTAGCTTCCAATCATCGGGCACGCTTGTATTGTTGATCGAAACCTGAAATAATCTTGTTAGATACGGTAATATTGCCTCTCCACCGAGTTTAATTATGTCAGTTGAAATGGCATCTGGACCCCGCGACTTTCCATTTTTCATAGATTTAATTCGTTTTCGCAATGTGTTTACCTCTATATTAAACTGATTTGGCACAGCTTCCCTCGATATCTGAGTGAGTTGAGATTTTGTTTTAAAAACGGAACTGAAGTAGACATTGAAAGCGTTTGCTTTTTCCCGATCATCTGTAAGTAACCTATTTTTGGTATCTTTAACGATAGGAATTTCTTCTTTATTTCCTCTTCTTCTGCGAACGTATTTGTAAAACCCCGACCAATTATTTCCCTCCCTGTCGAGAATATGCTTTAAAAAAGTCTCCTGCGCAATTTTCTTTTCCTGCTCTAATTCTTTCGAACAATTACGATAATGTATCTTATGATTTTCACTACGATTTCTGTTATTGAAAGCCTTTCGAGTTTTCCTCTTCAGACGTCGAATTTTCGCATTGTAATATTCGGGGTCTGAATTACTTTTTAAGTATTTGTACGGCACGAACGTTTGCAATGTTTTATCTAGAATGCTCTTAAACGCGTTCCACATTTCCTCCATGCCTCCCTCCATTCTCAGAAAACAATCGTAGTTCTCTAAGGTAGTTTTGAAGCCCTTCTGTATTAACCTTCTTGAACTGCCATATTTTGGTTCCCTTAGAAATTCTTTTCTGCAAAATACTCATGTCTAAGTCTACTAACACCGCTTTGTGGTCGCTTATGCCATCAACGACGTCGCAAGATAAGAAAAGCTCTCGAGGCCTAATTAAGAAAACATCTAGAAGCGCTTCCTGCCGCGTGGGTCTATCTACTACCAGCGCTAATCCCCCTTCCTAATCCCCCTACTCTCTATGCTTTTCTATTATTTGTGAGACAGTAAATATGCACTCAATACAAGACCTGCCTTTCCTAAATCCATTTTGGTCCTCTAATAAGAGCACCTCTGAAATAGGTGCTAGCCTCTGATTTATAATTTTGGTGTATATTTTGCATCCGGAGTTCAAAAGGCTTATCTCTCTGTAATTAGAGCAGTTCTTCCTATCACCCTTTTTATATAAGGGGACGACCACAGCAGTCCTCCATTCTTCTGGAATGTGACCATATACCCAGCAAGTATTAAGAAAGTCCAGCAGCTCTAGGGAAAATCTTTCAGATGCATATTTGAAGACTTCATTGTTGATGTTTTCTGACCCAGGTGCTCTTCTATTTTTAATGTGTTTAAGAACCCGCTTCAACTCGTCTATTGTTATCGTGTCAACTATTTCTTCCTTGAAAGCTACTTTCCCTTCTTGCTGGTCCTCACTTGTCCATAGATTTGCAAGATACTGAAGCCACTTGTTATCCGGAATCAAATTAAGTTTTATATTGTCTTTCTCATTCTTATTAAGTTGTTTTAATATTTTGTTGGCTTTTTTCTGTCTTCCATGCAGATCACGTTCCATTTCACTAAGAAATGCTTCCCAGCTCTGGCTATTCATAAGCCGCACTTTCTTCTTAACTATTGCTGATGATATTTTATATTCTTGTTTATTGGGAAGAGATCGAGAGGAAATATATTGTAGATAGGCATTCTTCTTTTTCCCTATGAGATCTGCCAAGTTTTCATTCCATATTCTTAGGCCACGGTTATTTCTTCTCTTCTTCCTTCTTCCCACAGCTTCTTCTGCTGCTGCAAAATGACACTTTCAGATTATTACACCTCACATTGATGTTTTGACTTTCAGGCATTTCACGTAAGTGTTGATTCATTCTTTGTTGTTAAAGATATTTTATACTATCTTCCTGCAACAAATTCACTCTAAATGCTACTTCTCGTGTTTTTGTTTTGTTTATAGGAGAGTAACGATATTTGTAGTATAAAAGTATTTTGGATATCAATAAGAAAATATCAACATCGTAGCCTCTGTAAACCCTCACATCTTGTACTAAAGAGCCCGTTTTCTTATTGACTAGCACGTAATCAATAATTGATCGTCTTGCTCGTGCACTCCAAGTTGTTTTGTGGATTTCTTTATGGTGAAAGAATGTGTTAGTGGTCTTCAATTAATTTAATGATGCAAATTCTCTAAGTGTTTGCCAATTTCTATTACGGGTTTCTCCTCCATTTGTACCCACTATTCCGCTGATTGGGGTATTTCTAACTCTTGCATTCAAATCTCCGGCAACAATGAGGTAATCATTTCTAGGGACTTTGTCAACAGCATCTTGAAGTTCTTCATAAAACTTCTCAAAAACTTTTTATTCTTCTTCAGTGAATAGCAACCAATAATAGGTGACCTCTTTTCATTTTGCATCTCAGTTTTATCATTCTTTCATTTATAAATGTATATACATCTATTTTATTTTTTAGTTTCTTTTTAATCATTATTCCTATACCCAGCAGATGCTCTCTTCTCACGCTCTACTCCACAGTAAATTAAAATATATTCTTTAAATTCTATCGAACCTTGTAACTTCTTCGTTTCAGGTATGATTGCAATGCCTACTTGAGCATGTTGTTATTCAGTTTCTAACAAGGTTTCTTTTCCACATAACCCTCTTACATTCCATACAGCTACCTTCATTAATCCCAAACTCTTGTCCTTTTCCGTAGCTTTGATTGTCTTAATCATAGTATTCCGGCATTTTCCCTAGAGAGATTCAGTAATTTAGTATATCCCCTGGCCTCGTTACGAGCGCAGCGTAGGTTAAGCTCGATGGTGGGGCTGACACCTCACAGTCTTCGGGCGTACTGGGCAATATTTCGGGTTGACTTCCCCGAGGCAGACCGCCTTTACGGGGCTAAGAGCTCTGCCTACGCTACGAAGGAACAAAGGAGGGAATTACTTAGGATAGGTACCAGGGACCTCGGAGCTACTCAGTCCACCCGTTGGCTCCTGGGGGCAAGGGAAGGGTTGTATGACACGAAAGGAATAATTCGGGTAAGGAGTTAGTCGCCTCTTACGACAGGTGGGATTACCCATAGTGCTATTCTACTAAAACCCCCAACACAACACGGGGGTTGACGTTTGACGTGATATAAATGTTGGCGATCCAATTCGCAAGCGTAAAGGTATATGAGAGAAGAATTTCACTCAAAAATCTTCCATGGACTCTTCCCAGGGAAATATTTTTGTTTGGTGATTCTTCTTCATAGGATGAGTGATTGAAAATTGGGGCACATAGTATCAACAAACAAGTACTGTCTGTAAAACGGAGTAAAAATATTCAAGAAGTATTTATTTTTGTGCAACAAAAATTATAAATACAATATACGACTGAACACGTGAATTTACTGGCAAATGTCATAATTCCATCTGTTTGAAACAGAGGAACTTCGAAAAAGAAGCCTTGGAATAGGTAAGGTGAATCGGATAACTCAAATCAGAAATTACCATTACCAGAAGAGGTTGCATTGGCGTGTAAATAACTGATCCTACTGAGAAAAGCTCCTCTATTTGCAGTGAGAGTTGGGAATGCAAGTCGGCTTAGTCGTTGTGCGGTATTACCATTAGCTGAGCAACAAACACTGAATTATTTTGATGCGATTTGCAGTCGATGTTGGCTTGTTGTCCCAGCCGGGACAAGCTCTAAGCTCCCGACCGATCTCCCGGAATATGTGGTAGTGTAGTGCATGTTAATGTACATGTGTGTGTAAGGGGAGAGGATAGGATAAGGAAGAGGAAGGAAAGATCGCGCGCTGTCCGTGGCCCGTAACACGCTCTTACAACAGGTAGGGTTAATACCAATAATAATAATAATAATAATAATAATAATAATAATAATAATAATAATAATAATATAGCAATAATAACAAAACGGGCAACAATATACCCACAACACAAAACAAATCAGGACATATAAACAAAGATCACGAAAAGAACACTACAGAGCAAGCGAAATAGAGAGTAATTAAATTGGGAAAAAATAATGAACTTCCATTACATGTTTTAAATTGCCTCCAAATAGAGAATGTATTCACTTTTGAATGTTAACATTGCAAACAGAGAACAGAATATTAAAATACTAAAGAATATTTATTTCTTCCTACTAAATGATATGAAAAAATAAATTATATATTCCTCAATGTAATGGATGAAATATATTCACGAATAAAGTTTGTTCAAATGTCTGGAACTCTCAAAGGGAAAATATTCAATTATTTCACAAAAAGGTTAGTTGATGATGAAAAGGAATTTCTGTGCTGAAGTTCTAAACTGTTATTGGTAGTAGGTCTTAACCAAATCAGCAGGTAGGTTCAAAATTTGAAATAAGGGTTATAAAGTAAAATGCATATTTCGATTAATATAACTCAATGACCACACAAAAATTAAAGAGTAATAATGAAAATTCCCTTACGTTTGCAAAGGGCTTTAGCCGCATTCCGTGAACAATGGTAAAAGATCTAGTATTCTATCAACTTATTGAATTGAATGTGACATCGCGCCACGGCGGTATAGATGGCCGAGTTACACATACACAGATACAGTCTCATCTCGTCAGTTCGCACGGTGACAGGTTTGATACCAATACAAAGGATGGATATTGTCTTTGTCATTTGAGTATTGTGCTGCAAAAGGTCTTTCAGCTCACATATCCTACATCTGAGGAGCCCGCAAGGGTGGGAATGTTCAGTTCCAATTAGAGATACACTCTAATGGGGTGGTAAAACTGAGTAGGACTGAATTGATTGGTTATTTTTTCGTGTTTCCGAGTGCGTCAATAGTCCTGTAATGCAGTGTTTGTTCAGCTTTGGTCATTAGTCCCGTAAGTGTAGTGTATGTTTTTTCTCGGAAGATGGCGGGGATCTTCCCCCGCTGGATGGCGAGATCCGGCGCCGACCTACCGTCGGCTAGTGGGGTTTCCCCCTAACCAGGACTCTCCCACCAGCGGGGCACCGCCCCAGCCGGGACAAGCTCTAAACTCTCGACCGATCTCCCGGAATATGTGGTAGTGTAGTGCATGTCAATGTGTGTGTGTAAGGGGAGAGGATAGGACAAGGAAGAGGAAGGTCAGATCGCGCGCGGTCCGTGGTCCGTTTGGTAGGATACTGCTCCGGCATTCGCCTGGTGTTGATCGGAGAAACCACGGAAAACTACCGATCAGAGCAGCCGGTCGCTAGAATTCTCCTCCAGACAGCGACTGAATTCGACATAGCTGAAAAGCTAGTGTCGAAAATCCTTCCGCCGTCAGGACTCGAACCTAGGACCTCCCGGTCAGAGGCGCTGCAGTGCCATCAGTTGATGCACTGAGCTACCGCTCCCGGTAGTACGACTGGAAATAGACCTAACAAAAAGATGTAATATTGGTTGAGTTACAACTGTTTAACGGAAATCAATGACTCTCGTGGTCCCACGACGCCGATAGCAGGAACATCGTTTTGCTCCTTTTAATTTATCGGGTCACACTTGTCTCCTGTCACTATACTTCTTGTTTTCCCTAAGTTAGACGTCACTTCCTTTTTACAATGGTGATCGAATACGCAGATTCGGTCACATTTCCGAATCAAATGTCGCGTGTTGTCGATAGTCACGAGGAAAAGGAAATGTTTTGGGAGAGTACGTAAATAATTTGAGGTACTCGGCGACGCAGGGGTCTGGAACAGCGTGCCAACTCGAAGGGCACCTGGTTTGAATCTCGCGTGAGGCATTATCTGGTTGTGGCATGGTTGGCTTCCCATACCCCAACGTATCGCATTTCAAACATCATTATTTCCATTATAAGTTATACATCTCATCGTTGCCCTTGAAAGTAGCATGCATAAAAATGTAAGCCTTTGCACGCAGAAATGAGTATGACACATACATTTACATGATGGTTCATGCTACTCGAATAAAACAGAATAAAATACCTCTAGCGTTAAAATGCAGGCTTTAGGATTGTATGAATTTTCGAAGAGGAACGTATTATTTCATGGATTACACAAAATATTTTTGTACTATTAGCAAAACGAATACAATCCTGCCACTCAACGTCGAATGTCAGCGAGCATTTGTTAAATTTATCGACGATGATGAGTCGAAGTTAACGACAATTTTAAGCTTCTGTTACAAATGTATTCAGCTCACAGAACACAGCGAAATCATTTTAAAAATTAATTTTGTGACTATGTATTGCTTACTTTGTACAATACTAGCGTGTGTATACTGAGCTGGAAGTCTTTCTGAATAAAAATTTATTTATATTTTAAGTGCAAGATTTATTAAATTCTTGAATAATTCTTGCTCCTGTTGTAATAAATTACTTCTTTTAAAACGTCATGTAGTCCGATTTCACGTTTTGTGGGTCCTTGATTCCTAAAAGATGGTTTACGGTACATCGTGAGTGCGTCTGTTCGTCCATTCATCTGTGAACTACGCTAGCGGATAATCCGTAGGTAGCATTATCACTCAAATTGATATTCCTCAATTGATGTGGCTTCTGTTGTAGTCCTTAAAACCTAAAAATTTTTTTAGGTCAAAACACTTGTCTCTCTGATCAATGCCGCCTAAACCGTTCATAATATTTTATAAAAAAAATTGTTACTATCCGATAGACTTTTCGGCACTCAAAATTTTTCAGTGAATTTGAATCGTAAATTTAATTTTTGAGGGTACTTCACGAGTAGCCTCAAAAAGTGTCCTGTCATTTTAAGACTCAACGAAATTTCCAATATTTTCTCACAAAATGGCTTCAAATTTTCTTTTTTACTTTTCTCTGATAAAGGAGAGTACAATTATAAATATGAATCAAGAAGATTTTCGTTCAACTTTGAAGGTTAAGGCTCCTTCCAACAATGACAATACTCAAGACAAACTTTATACTTTCTCACTATCGCTTACACAGTAGAGAGAAAGTTATGTAATGCTGCGGGAAAAGGGGAAAATTTTCTTCAGAAAACTCTTGTTGGCGGGTCCTCGTAACGAAAAGTGGATAAATCCAGTTGCTAAATATAGGGGAAAAAATCATCCAGGACGTAATGTAGCCAGAATCCATGTTTTGTGGATCCTTGATACCGAAAAATAGATTGACGGCAAAACGACTTACCGTCAGTCTGTCCGTGAACAACTCTAGAGGCTAAAACGTTAAAGTGAGTTTTCGAAAGTTGAATTCCCCAATCATGTTGGTTAATGTTGCGGCCCCTTCACTTTGAAACCGATATTTTAATTTTACTACTTTACATGAAGCCCATGTAAGATTTTCCAAATTTATAAAAAAATAGCTCCAATATTTTTTAAGCATCTTTCCACAACTAAAATTATGAAGATAAATATTTTTTCTCAGTAATTTCGCCAGTAATTTGGCGTCAAACATAGTCGCCTGCTCCGAATATCCTGCGTTTCGAGAATGTAATATGAGAATTGTTTCCAGACAGGTGGATGCTATGTAAATTAGAATTTGTATATTATTTCATATTTGTTTGTACGTTTCTTACATGCAAACTTTTATCATACGTTTTCAAAAATAATCTTTTAAAAATTATTTAAAACCTATTTGAAATATGTGACGTCGTGGGAACACAACAGTAATCACAGACACAAACTTCAGATATTTACAGATTTATTTATAAGTATTTACAAATAAATAGTTTGATCAGTTATGTACAGCTCTGATAGACCCTACCTCAGGAGCAATCCTTAAATGGTGCAAATCTATCTGCCTCGTGGCCCTCGCCACTCCTCAGCGAGCTTACGCGCATAGCGTAGAGCCCCGGCGACCACAGTCACCCGTGAAAAAAACGTTCCACAGCGGCGTCCCAACACATGGGTTGCCCTACGAGCATAGCTCGCCTTTGCACGACCCTGGGCGCAAGCTTTGTGCGTTCGCGAGGATTTCACTCAGCCCAAAACCCAACCCCCGCGCTTCCCTTCCCATGGATTTGTGGAAGTTCCCAAAATACCTCGAAGTGCCTCCGCCTCTAGCTACCGCCTATTCACTTGTACTTTCCTTTCTCCAACCAGCATTCTCTGCCTGCCCTAATCCTGCATCGCGGTGCCTGCAAGGCGCCGGTCTTCCTGCTTGTTAATACAATACGTTACGTACTTCTCCATATCCTATTTTGAATTTTCAACTTAAGTATAACACCGGTTTTTCTTCTCCCCTGTCGCTATACTGTGCCAAAATGATGCCAATACCTCTTTTTGACGCATCACACTGCACGATAAAGTCCTTATTCAAATTGGGCGTTCGTGACCTCGCCATAAGTCCGTCAATGGCGCTGACATATCCGCATAGTTGGGAATAAATTTCCTGTAGTAACCTGTAAAAATTGCTAGCCTTCAGAGAATAAGAGATTGGAATTCAGCTGAATATCTGTCAATTAGTCTCAGTGTTGATACATAATTAAACTGAAAAGCAATTATATTTGTCAAATTTGTGTTGATATTTGCTTGAAAATATTTACATTTCGCACCAAATGTTCCATGATTGATTATACAAAACATTATGACTGAAATGTTTTAATTTGGAGAGAAATTATGGTATAAATAATATTTCATAAACATTACTAAAGTCGAGAAAGTAAGTGCTGTTTTAACACCATTAGTTTCCAAATGAAATCTTACTTCAAAATCAGATACACAAATAATGACATTTTTTTTAAAAATATGAGTAGCCCAGTTCTTTAGCATGGGCAAAAAATTTGGGGATTGGAAACACTTTTGCTGGTTGAAGTAATATTATATTTCTCAACCATTGCAAATAATGTGAGAAAGTAAATGCTAATGTAGTTCTTTTAGTTATCTTTTCAAGGTTTGTAGTATTTAACATTTGTAACAAAATATTTATCTTGCAATACAAGCTTCATTAGGTTAGGGAATAGTTCGGACTTTAAATTCGATCATGTATTGCATTCAATTCATAATAAACGAAAATTTGCCTGTAACTGTGTAATATTATTGATGTGGGGAGATTTTATAAAGTGATCTTGATAAAGTGATCACAGTTTTTATAAAGTGATCTGATGAAAAAATATAGTACAGTGTATACTAGAAAGTCCAAAGTATACTAGAAAGAAGAAGAAATAAAATGAAACCACCTAATATTCCGAATAACTTTAGTGGTTTGGTTGAAATTACAATAACGAAAAGAAATTTTTGAGTAATACTCCTCTAAAACGAGTAGTTTTACTCAATAGTTTGTGGTTCCCCATTGAAAACATTTTCCAGCCTCGAGCGACTGACAGAGGGACAAGGCACGATATGTAAGCTTAAACGAAATTTATTGACAAGTTAGTAAAAATTGATAATCGCCTGTCACAAATGTTCATCCGAGTGTGCTAGTCAGCTGACAAGGCAGACTAATAAATTCCTGCTTAGTGTAAATTATGGGGGATTTGGACTGGAGGGGAGGCTTCAAAGGTAGGAAGAGGTTTTGGGGCACTGAAAAGAGGATGGGAACGTGCCCAAATTTCCAGGAAGTTCCAATTTTAGAGAACAAAGTTTACCGAAGACGTATATTGAAGCGTCACGTTGGCTGCCCTGCGATATGAGGGTGTCGGACAAATCTGCGAAGAATGGACAGATATTGTTAGAACCTTGTGGCCGATGGATGCGTTGGGCTGCTACTACTGGCCAAGGTTGGAAGAGTTGCAATCCTCTTCTTACAGTCAGCGGGAGACGCGGCGGGACAGAACCGGCGGATATAGAAACGCCGAATCGCGTACGACCGACGGGTGGATACCTTGCGCGAACTTAGCCCAAGCTGGTGTGTGTCGTGCTTGCACGGGTGACGAGTCAGTCACATGAGTGACGCGATAAAAGCGTTCACTTGTGAGGCGGGGGCTCAATTTTGTACACGAGTGGTTCGATCGCGGCTGGGTCGAGAGATGCATCATAGCTGTAAATACTGTGTAACTAAACTGATTATTATTATTATTATTATTATTATTATTATTATTATTATTATTATTATTATTATCATAATCATCATCATTATTAGTATTATTATTATTATTAGCCAACTCAGATCTTATTAAGGGCAAGGGCCTCATACCTTTTTTGCAGGGAATACTGAAGTACGTGATAGGGTGATGATGAGGGGTGAGATGACGAATGAGGTGATAGGATGATGATGAGAGGTGATCGGCCTTTTTTAACTATCCCAGCATTCGCTTTACGACCGAGAGAAACCACGAAAACCCCGGTCAGGATGGCCGGCCCGGGGCCTAGAGCTTGTCCCGGCTGGGGTGGTGCCCCGTTGGTGGGAGAGTCCTGGTTAGGGGGAAACCCCACTAGCCGACGGTAGGTCGGCGCCGGATCTTGCCATCCAGCGGGGTAAGATCACCGTCATCGCCCGAGAAAAAAGCATGCACTACTCTAACGGGACTAATGACCAAAGCAGTTGTCGCGCCCGGAAACACGAAAAAATTAATCAATCAATCAATGGCCGGCCCGGGGATCGATTCCGGAACTTTCGACTGCGAAGTCAGCGCGCTATGCACTGAACCTCATCGACCCCTGCGAGTGTGTAGTTCGTGTCAATTTCTCTTTCAACCACGACGTCAGAATACGAATGCAATTAAAATACCCAATTAAAAACGAGATAAGGAATACTGTTGAGAATCTAGCTTTGGACACAAAATTATTTTTCTCCAAAGACATTTCGACATAAATTATTGGGACCAAATATGCAAGCGACACTTGAATGAGAAGTGTTCCTTGTAAGAACTGCACAAACGGATATTGATACGAATAATTTTTGTAGTCACAAAAAAAGTAAAAAGTTTGTAAAAAGAAAATAGTGTTTAACATTTGAAAATGTAAAACCTTATTGATTAATGCGGCAAGGACATGTAGTAAGCAACATACCTTCAAAGTAAATCTAATTATCACTGAAACAATAAGCAGGCCCTCTTTGTTTTCATTAGAACACTATTAGTATCACGATACTTTGTAGACACACTCAACGACAAAATTTGTATCTCCAGTATAAGTAATATCTCCAACAGCTTCGGTAAAGATGAAAATATTGCAGAATGACGAGGAAATACATGAGATTACGCAAAAAAGGGACTAAAATGGATTATAGGTTAACGACGCTCGAATGGGATTACGACCTGCAATGAATAAACATTTACAAGGTTTAAAGTTGTTATGAGTAAACAATTGCAATATGTGGAAAGGTATCCATAGTAGTGTGAGCAATTGAGGACCTGGGTGCAATACCTGCGTTTATGCAAAACTGCTTTCGTGAGAAATGAAAATTAATATTTAAAACAGTATAAGTAAAAAAGTTAAATATAATAATAATAATAATAATAATAATAATAATAATAATAATAATAATAAATTGTTCAGTAATAGAATCGTTTTTGTCTTCCTCTTAAGAATTTCTATACAAAGAAAACGATTTTGAACATAAATATTTCCATCAATGCTGTTCTTCTTTAGAATGATTTTCGGCTTTCCTGTGTTTGTATTTGCTCATATTTTCGGTTGAAAATTTGAAATATCCAATGTAAAATTCTATTGAAATATGAAACAAAAATTAAGACATATCCCTGGTCATTTTATGATTGTGATTCACATTCACAATTCATTACTGATGTTCAGAATTAAGAACCTGTCAAAATCACTCTGTATTTTCATGTGCATACCGAGAAGTATGAAATATAGAACATCTGCCTTTTTCAAAGATTTTACTCCTGGCTTGTGAGTAATTGAGGGTTTTAATACCGAGTGTTCCGCCAACTTACATACGTATTGGGCTTCAGAAATGAGTCACGTGAATGCAGCAAAGTGTTTTTGAGCATATAATAACTCCCTTATCGCTAATGCATAAGAACAAAATTCGTTACGTTTATGTCTCTGCACCTTTAGGGGACTACAGACACTCGCCCCGACTGAGACAACTCCAAGTGCACCCACTATAGTACCTACCAGCCCCATTCGGCAGCGATGTGGCTCGTGAGCCCTTATTCTTCAATTCTCATATAGTTGAACAATCTTAGCTTGGGAGCCCATCCCACATAGTTCTTTATTAGAGAAGAAATCCAGGTTAAACTTAGCGCTGAATCTGAGGCACCTAATATTATGCCAGCTCACATCTCGTGCTAGGGGAGGGAATGACGGAAAGCACATGAAGCTCAAGGGATAATATAGGGAAATATAGTCTATCTTAGAAATTCACACCATTCCATGAAACAATACGTATCCAACCGTACATTACTTTACGATTGGAAGAGCCCTGCCATACAACACAAACGAACATTCGAGATGGGTCCCAAACCCGCAAGTATTCGAGCTGAGATCGATATAGCTCGCCACCATGTGCCACTTCAATCTCGGCTACCCAGATCGTCTGCAGGAGTATAAAACTGGCATCCTTTTGCACTTGACATTACTTAAAATATATTTTTTAGTGCTGCAGACCTGTTTCTAATGAAATTACTGATCGTAAGTACTAGAAAAGGTAAAGCTTTTCCCTTCCTTCAGGATAGACATACCGAATTGAAACTTCAATATTTTCTATTATTTTTATCATAATACCAAGAAATCCGACGTTACTATCACGATAGTTCAAAGTGCGACGGTGATTCAACTGCGTACTGGTCAGCTGTTGGTCCGGAATTCCTTCGTTGCAACGACAGTGTTGCGCGCTCGAATTGTAGTGACGCATCCTGTCATATAGACAGCGGATACAGAACTAATATCATGATACCCCAAATCAGGAATTAAACAATAAGGAAAGATTATATCAGCAAAAAATGCTTATAGAATTAAATGTCTAATGTTGTTATTGGATCCAACACAATTATAATATGCCAGAGACGATGCGACAAACAATGAATATACCACATAATCATATCATGTCTCAGATACACTAAGAGTAAGTGATGTACGTAAGTGATGACAGAGGAATATATTTAAAACAATTTCAATTAGCGAAAAGAAAAGCAATAGTCTGAGAATAAAGAATTGCAATGTGCGAAAAGTCGCAGTTGCAGTAAATAAACCTGTACAATGAGAGAAAGAGCGTGCGGTTGACTAGTACAAACCATTACAATGTGACGTCACCGAGAAGCATTATGATTCAACCATTGGAATATAATGAAATGTTTAAGTCGAACTTTCAGCAAACAGCTGCAATGAAAAGGTTTGAGCAAACAACAGCAATGCTGCGAAAAGCTAATTGAACAACGCATGGAGAATAGTAAAGCAAAGGCAGGGCACACGGGGAGAGGAGAGGCGGACCACTCCGCCCTGTGGCTCATTCGAGGTCCGCCCAGCGAGGTAACGATAGAAGGGGTTGCGGCGATGGAGGCGGCCGAGTGGTCTGCCGGGTTCATTCCGAGATATCGCGACTCTTTACGAGACAGCTCGGCGCAGGTTACGAGCTTCGCTGCGCCACGAGCTACCTGACGCAGCCCACGTTCATTTAATGAGCAGGAGGAGCACGTGGGCTTTGTTGGTGGCCTCGAACCCATACACCAGCAACGTGGAGTCCTTTACTACAGGGTTTGGTGAACCACAGTACAGAATCACGCGACTGTAACTAGTGGAGTCAGATTCCAACAAGAGAAACTGAACGCTGAGTTTTGACGTGAAACATTTTTAGAACTATCCAGCTAGGTTCTCAGATAAAACATAAAATGTGGTAGTTAGGGAGCTTATAATTAGTTTATAATGTTAAGCTTTATTGCATGAGTACATGTTTTGAAAACGAGCGACGTTAGGAGCGAGTTTTCAAATTTGTACGAATGCAATAAAGCAACATTATAAACGAGTTGCATACGCTATTTTTTTGTATAACAGCATTATAAATTTACAAGAGAATCAAACTTAATTCCGCGAAACAACTTTCTTCTGACGTCTCGGGTGCTTGACATCCAACGCCCTCTGGAAATCAAATTCAAGATGGCATTGTTGACATCCGTGCGAGAAAACTGTGGTCGGCTGTTCCGTCTTCTTCTACCTCCCCACGATTCTCTCGCTACTATTGGCTGAATGTGTGATGACGTCATGTCGCGTTTAATAATGGCGATGACGTCATGTAGCGTGCGATAAAATACTGGATTATGCACGATTTGGGGTATCGAAAAGGGTCGTTTATAATGGTGGTATACAAAAAGTATTTTACAGTATTATCGCTTATATCTTCCCAACCATGTACTTTCTAAGACCTTGTTTGATAGATGAAAGAATTTCTTACTAGATTTTGCATTTGTCACGTGTGCATATGTCTTCGTTGGTACCGGGAGAGGTGGCTCAGTCCATCAACTGATGTCACTGCGGTGCCACTGAGCGGGAGGTCCTAGGCTTGACTCCCGACGGGGGCAGGATTTTCGACACTAGCTTGTCAGCTAGGTCGAATTCAGTCGCTGTGTGGAGGAGAATTCTAGAAACCGTCTCTGATGGGTAGTTTTCCGTGTTTTCTCCTGTCAACACCAGGCAAATGCCGAAGCAGTACCCAAACAAACGGGCCACGGACCGCGCGCGATCTTTCCTTCCTCTTCCTTGTCCTATCCTTACCCCCTTACACTAACATGCACTACACTACCACACGTGCCGGGAGACCGGCCGGAGGCTTAGGGCTTGTCCCGGCTGGGGCGGTGCCCAGATGGTGAGAGATACACGGTTGGGGAAAACCACGCTAGTCGACGGTAGGTCGGCGCCGGATCTCGACATCCAGCGGCGGAATATCACCGCCACCACTCAATAAAAAGCATGCACTACACTTACGGGACTAATGGCTTCAGAAGTTGACGCGTCCGGACTCACTAACGATTGTTTGCAATTAATTGCAATCAATCAATCTTCGTTGGAGGTCCACGCATGATGTAATAGGAGATAAATTTAATATCGAATGCGCCCATCAAGGAGATGTAGCTCGTTTGCAGATATGAGAAAGTAATAATTTTCAATAGAAACAAATGAAAGTTGTTGATATTGTATTAAATGAGTTGTACGTGAATAAAATATGTTAGTGATGTTACGACTGTAGTTATTTTAAATATTCTAACGAATAGAAAGATAATACAAAATAATAAATCAATTCAACAAGAAGGAGAAATAGGAGGAGTTATAATGCTTATAGGAGGAATTGTAATGCTTAAAAGAGTGTTTTTTTTTAGAAATTAACGATTCTTCAGGTACGGTACATCCGCATTACAAACTTAAGTTCTAGAAATGATATGAGAATACCCTAGCAAGCATGAAGGGGAATGACAATACACGACAATTCCCTTTTCTCTTGAAAATACATCAAAAGAACAATTCTAATAGTGATTACAAGTCAGCAAAATAAATACTTTTAATAATGTTCGAAGAGGGTTGACACTTCAAATGAAAATGAAGGATGGCTGGAGTCTTGAATGAATATAAATTAATATTGGAGAATAAGTGAGATTGCCTTCAAAGCGAAGCAAAGGTATTTAAACCTTCCATAATTATTCAAACGGTTTCAAATCAAATTACGTTGGAATGTACAGCTGTTTCCAATGTCCATACTACGACTGCAAACGAAATGAAACTTTTGTTAGTACCAGTAAGGAGTCGTTTACACCATAAAACCGTATTTAATGAAAACTTGTATTAACAGTATTGCTTGCTTTTTGCAACCATACTATCTGATGATATTATTTTTGTAGCTTTGCGTAAAGAAAAGAAACAATTACTCGATAAAGTATGTGTCATGTGCGGAGATGGCGTAGCGAAATTTAGCCTTGCGCGCCGAATTTAGTAGCACGGTGGTATTCGTCGACACAGGTAAACGTGGTAACACTCAATCGTACTTGGTGTAAGACCATCACCTTGGTGTAAAATACAGTAGCGAACAAATTAATACGAACACGCGCAGTATTTCAGAACATTTTATTTTCACACTGGAAAAAACACTAAACATAAATGGTATGATTCATCTCTCCAATCTTTTAATGTATTGATCAGGTTTCATCATTCACCACCAACAATGGAGATGAAGATAACGCAAAAATGAATCGATTAAATTTCGCAACAAGACAGCTGCGTACCAAAAAATGAAAATATCACGACAAATCTCTCTGTTCGGATTAAATTGTTCGCTACTGTAGGTTCAACATCTATGATTTTTAATTTTTTTTATTAACACAATGAAAATTTACAATCTATTTCAATTCGAAATAATAAGTAAATATGATAATTCAAAATAAAATGATCAAAGAAACAATAATTTGTAGAAAAGTCCCCCATTGGTACTTTCCAGGATCAATATACAAAGACTATAACAGAAAAGAGAAAAAAATTAGAATAATAATAACACAAAACGGAGAATTATTTTTGTTTTGTGTATGTCAATGTCAAATACTAAAGCGGCAAGGAAGTTGCAAAGAGGAGGTTCTATTGAGGTGGGATATTTCTTGGCTATTATCTAAAAGGTTTAGGGCTAGATGGTTTGGATGGGTTTCCAGGCGTTTATTGTAGTTTAGGCTAATTTCTTGTATCTTCTCTTGAATTGTTTGAATATTGAGGTCTCGATGGAGTGCTACATTAGACATGTACCAAGGTGCTGATGAGATGACTCTTAAAATTTTTGACTGGAATCTTTGAAGAATTGATAAGTTTGTTCTGCTGGCTGTGCCCCAGATTTGGATTCCATATGTCCATACAGGAATTAGGATGGTTTTATAAATTATCAATTTATTTTCCAGGGACAGCTTGGATCTGTAGCCAATAAGCCAGTAGAGTTTCCTTGTTTGCGGTTGGAGCTGTTGTTTCTTGGTTTGTATATGCTTTTTCCAGGTTTAAGGAATAGCAGAATTTGGGCAACCTTCCATTGGGCGGGGTAATGTCCAGTGCGAATTATTCCATTGAAGAGTGCTGTGATTAGTGCAATCCCTTTGCGTGGTAGTTCTTTTATCAACTGTGCAGTGATGAGGTCATAGCCCGGTGCTTTTCTGCAAGGCAGGTCCTTCTGTATTACTTTACATAATTCTTTAGTTGTAATAAACTTTATAGGAAGGGCCATTTGTGCTGGTGAATCTAGATATTCTTCGATTTCCTCTTCATCTCTCATATTCGTAGGCGGGAAGCTCTGAGAAACGTTAGCGAAATGGTGTGTGAATACTTGAATTTTTTCTGTAGCACTTCTGGCCCATTTACTATTTTTGTCTCGAATTCGGGATTCAGGTTTGATTGGGTGCTTTAAGTATTTTGTGGCTTTAAATAGGGAGTAATTAGTAGCTTCTGTCGGGGAAAGGCTGGAGATGTAATTTTGAAACTTGTTATTTCTGAAGATCTTTAGAAGCCTGCTGAGTTGTCTAGTGGCTCTATTATAGTTGGTTTTATCTCCTGGTAGTCTTGAAGTTTGCCATATTCTTCTTAACCTTCTTTTCTCAGTGACTTTGTTGATGACTTCCGCAGGCCACATCGTGCAATTTTTAACGGAAGTTCGTTGAGTTCTTGCATGCCATGCTGCAGTTTGTATGCTTTGCGTGACATACTCAGTTGCTTCATCAATGTCACCAGCAGATTTTAATGGCATTCGAATTTGGGCGTTGTGGGAGATCCAGTTTCGGTACACGTTCCAATTGGTATTTCTATTTACAAGTATGACGGGAGCGGGTCGTGGTAATATTGTATTACTAATAGTGACAATAACAGAGACCGGTCGGGAACTTAGAAATTGTCCCGGCTGGAGCGGTGCCCCCCCCGCTGGTGGGAGATACCTGGCTGTGGAAAACCCCGCTAGCCAACGGTAATCGGAGTCGCATCTCGCCATCTAGCGGAGGAAGATCACCGCCATCTCCCGAGGAAAACATTCACCACACTTACGGGACTAATGACCTTAGCAGTTAACGCGCCCGAAATCATTACCAATCAACCAATCATTTAGGTATTTTATAAACAAGATTAAACCACTCGAAATACACAGTTAATGTTGAATGCGCATATCTAAGAAATATAATTGGTCTACAGACCAGGTTTGTCACGCGGATGGTTCTTTACTCAACCGTTAGGTAAGAGCCTGGAGCTATCTTTGTCGCATACACATTTCGAGGAACGATCGTTACTGGGAGAGTGAAACTAACTCGGCGTCCCCGTGCGTGTTGGACGTGGTTGCTCTTCGAGTTTAATTGAAGTGTTGGGAAGTTCTCCGAGTTGGTAGCGTCGATGTGAGAAATACTGCTCTATATCTGCAGTCTCTCTCGAACTTGCTGCACGTGATGTGTGAAGAGGAGGCTTTGGGATTAGGAGTTCTAAAAGCCATTTCAGAAAATCAATCCTTGGGGAGAAATGCGTCTGACACAGCTGTTTCACTGCTGGTAATGCCTGACCATCGACAGATGAGTGATACCATCAAGTTTAGAAAAAGTAGAAATCAAATTATCACGAGGTAGAGCTCCAACATCTGGGCAATAAGTCACGCTTCTTAGCATTACATAACTTTCCATGAAATCTTTGCGTCAGCTAGCTTTTGGATAAGCTGTCTCAATTTCTTCAATGGTCAGGAAGCTATTTAGGGAACATTGTAAGAATATGCATCACAGGGTTTCCTTATAAATAAACGTTTCTCATCACCCATTTCAAGTTATATGGTAATAATTTTCGCTTGTCTCTAACGTTTCTTATTCAAATTAACTTTCTCACTTCCCTTCAAATTAAAATTCATGATAAACTTGTAACAAAAGGACAGAACAGGTACAGTTTAACATCTCGTTTAAAGATCTTCTTGAAGTGTTTTTTCATTTAAATTTCCTTTAGTTTCGGAAAAGTCCAACTAACGAGCGAGTTTGATGCAGGTTGTCGACTGTAAGTCGACACCGGTTATAAAGAACAACATTTTTTGATTCACTATGTTAGAGGTTCCCTACATCCGATGTTAAAATTAAATTGAATGATTTTAATTCATTAATACAGCGATACAGCAGAATATATTAACAACACGAACTGAAAATTTCCAAATCTTTATTTCACCTTCAATAATCAATTATTTGGAATGGTTTGCTGCGTACATTTTTTATTAGTAATTTCTCTAAATTCTTTTCCATAGTTCGTGCTCTTTTCTTTCTTTATTTGCATTGTCCACTGTCTCCGAGTATCGTAAACGCAGTCTTGATGCCCTTCAATGCCTCTTGCACTGTATTAATACCTTCATTTGTATCACCTTCATTACCTCATCAGTAAGGTTTCCGTTATCTCCATTTCAGGGAAAATTTTTTCGATGATGACCTTTGGTATATGATATTTTTTTCAAGCTGCCTAGTGTTGGAATTTCTGACATTGAGACGATATATTTTTTCTAGGAAGGAATTAATTTCCCGGTCATTATATTTCCTACGTTCACTAATGCCGAGGCTCAGGGTTCACTGTAACCGAATCATGCTACGCTTATATGTAATGTAAGTTAAACATAGACTTCAGTTCACTATAACAGAGTGTTCACTAAATCCGAATTCTCTATTACTGGAGTCGACTGCATTGAACAAAATGCGCCTTTTCAGCTTGAGGATACGTACAAATGTCGCTAACAATAGTATTGTGTTGGTTTGATTGATTGACAAGTGATTTCGGGCGCGTCAACTGTCGCGGCTGTGAACATCATTTGAAGAGCGCGCCTAGAGGGCAGCGCTCAGCGGCAATTAAGGGAGTCGGCGGAGGCAGCGGAGCAAGGAAAACGCCGCCCAATCCCAACTGACGAGCTGGCCGGAGAGCCAGCAGCCGGGTTGCGAATCTGCAGCGCCGCCCGCTTTAAGAGCGGGCGCCGCCAGCCCGAATGAGGGCGCTAGAGTTTTGGTGATTGTGTGTAGTTGAGCCAGGAGATACGAACTGTGTTATAAGTGATTGTTGGCCCGGCACGTTTTTGAAATTCTGTATTGATTAACTGTTAGACCCTGCTAGTTTTTGTACATCTCCTGGACATTTGGTATTCGACTTTGGCTGTTGTGATTTGGTACATTCTTTTGGTTCTGGAAGTGTACCTGATGTACTTTCTGTGTTAATAAATCTGTGTTGGTTAAAGCGTGTATTATTCCGAACATAACATCAACTGCTAAGATCATTAGTTCCGTAAGTGAAGTGCATTTTTTCATCGCGGGAGGTGGGGATGATCTTTCCCCTGGCGGAGATCTTCCGAATGGCGAGATCCGGCGCCGACCGAAGCGGGGCACCACCCGAGCCGGGACAACCTCTAAGCTCCCAACTGGTTTCCCGACAAGTGTGATAGTGTAGTGCATGTAAATGTGTATGTAAGCAACGAGTGAAAATAGGACAAAGAAAAGGAAGGAAAGATCGCGCGTGGTCCGTGGCCTGTTTGTTAGGGTAATTCTCCGAAATTCGTCAGGTGTTGATCCGACAAACCACGAAAAACTACCGATCAGAGTAGACGATCACTAAATTTCTCCTCCAGACAGCGGCTGAATTCGACCTACCTATGTATGTAGGTAGTGTCGAAAATCCTGCCTCCGTCGGGACTCGAACCCCGGATCTCCCTGTCAGAGACACTGCAGCGATCATCAGACTCACTGATTCACATAGTTGACATCAAGTAAGTTAAAGGTAATATATAGAGGAAGTATAAACGTGAAATAGGGACACACTATAACCACAGAAGTTGGCGTGGGGTGGAAAGGACTCGAAACAGTGCAACGTGATGCGTTTCCGAAATGCAACTTTCTCTGTTGTTGCAGAAGGCCGGGATTTACAAGCGGTAGACATTTTGCATTTTGTGAAGTGTATACAACTTCTGTCGTGAAGAAAAACTATTGTGTAACACACAAAGGACTATCTTTATGAATGTGGAATACATTTTAGTTTAGAGCTTACTCATTGGGGTTAACAACCATGTACTTATTGTCTCGTTTCCACATGCACTCTATCTGTTTTGAGGCTCCGAACACCAAGATGGAGGTCATAAATATGGGATACATCGGTATTCCAGGAAAGATTGGACGTTGCAATCAAGATGCAGAACGGCTGTTCGTGAAACGTACGTGATGTGGTCACGTGCAGACTGCGCCTGTTTTGAAGGGCGTTACATTTGTGATTATTGCAAATGAAAAATGTTGTACATATATAGTATATATATATATATATATATATATATATATATATATATATATATATATATATATACTAAATTAATGAAATACACTAATAAAATATATGATTAAAGATGCTTCTTAATTGGCAATAATAGTCTCCTGCAGTACCTCTTAATCATCTAAGGGTGAGAATAGCTACTTATTCTACAAATTCTACTATATTCTAAAATAGGCAATCATGTGCGAGTGATTACGTCGAATAACAACTAATGAAAACAAAACGGTAAAATATCCACGTATAAAATACCATTTCATATTATTCGTCCGCCTCTTCTATATTTTAACATCTTTTTTGTCTCTATAATTAATGTTATTAATTTCGGCGATATCAGAATAAAAGAGTAATGATTTCGGCGGTAGCAATCCTGTTATACGCTGCATTCGAATTGAACGGATCACCATGTTTCAAAGCAGGAGGCGGAGCAAGAGAAAAGGAAACGATTAAAGAATTTATTGAAAGTATTAGAATTAAAGTCGCTAAGCCTGTGAAGGAAGAAGAAGAAAGTAAATAATTATATTTAGTATGTTTCTTCGTTTCCAAGTAAACAATACTTTGTGACCATTGAATTGTTTATCAAACCTTTGATAAGGAACCTTTACTTCATTGGATATAGTAATGAACTATTTTATCGACTCGGAACGCGTAAGAAAGGTCGGAGAAATTAAAATATTTTTATGTTCCTTTCTGTAAATTTCGAGTGGTAGAGCACGCGCTTCAGTCGGCAGCGCAGCGAACTATTTTCCCTGTCGAATCATAACACATTCTTATTAAAATTTGTGTTTTACTGACAACTGAACTAGAATCAAATATTACACACTATGATTAAAACTCCAGAGACCGAAACATAAACAACCCTTGGATTGTAATAGTTTGAAGTAATCAAAGAAACCTCTGAGTCTTACCTAATCGTTTCATCAACGGTTAACCAAATTGCACCATTCTCATCAATGCACCGTTCTACAACATAAACGCACGTACGACCTAAGGACAGCCATCTCTTCCCTTCATAATGGTCCCTGGGGCAGCCAGCAGTTCCCCTTGAACGACATTTCTTCGGAGATGAAGCGCCCTGGACCACCCTTTCCTGGTCGTGGCGACCCCACACCGCCATCTCCGCAGCTGCCTCGCACTCCCCTTCGCCGCCCCATTCCCGCGCCGATCTGACTCCATCCCCCAACCGGCCCGTAACCTCTGCGCCACGCCTGCGCCGTCCCCGTGCCGTTCCTACTCCGTCCTCACCCGCTCCCGCCTTTCTCCCGCACTCCTCGCTTTCCCAGCGCCTCCTCCACGTCGCCCCCGAGCCGCCTCGCGCCGCCCCCGCGTCGACCCCGCGCCGCCCACACGCCACCCACCCCCGCGTCGCCCCCGCGCCGCCCCCGGTCCGGCCCCCACCGCCCCCACGCCATCAAAGCGCCATTCCCAGCCGCCCCGCCCCCCCGCGGGTCGTTTCTGTCGCTTGGCTCCGCTCGAGAGAGGAGAAGTGCGCGCGGGCCACGAGGGCGTGCCGTGGCGGGACGGTGAGAGGCGGGGAGGGGAAGGAGGGGAGGGGCGGGGTCTTTGAGATTCTCCAGACTCCTTGCGAGAGAATCTGCGAGCGCCGTCAGCAATTTCGAATGTGCACTTAAGCGTCCTACGAAGTGGATGTAGACGCCCTCTCCAACAGCGGTGATTGTCATGAGTCCCTTCAATGATACTTTTCTAGTTCTATCTGAAATCTGAAGTCTCAGGAATGCAACATTTCTAGACGCTTATGCATATTGTTAAGGAATGATCGGTTTCTCACATTGCTCTCCATTGGATTTGCTGCCACAGAATCGAGTCACATTATTAACTCCGAAGGCACACTATTGAGTAAAGAAATTTTTTAGTACAAATAGGAAGAGTTAGTGACAATAACGTGTGAGATGTTTATTTTCTAGATGTTCGTCCATCTGAAAGTTTTTCCATTTCCCCGAGAAACTTGTGGGACCCGCCCCGTAACTCATAAAACTCTTTTCCTTGACCACTGTTGTGCAAGTTATTCGAAGTTTAACAATATGAAATGTAGTAAGATTACTCTAATAAAAAACTCATTGGTTTTTGATGGAATGTACAGGCATATCAATAAAAAGAAGAACTTCTCCAGAAAATGGCATATCATGAAACACAATCTAAAATGTTTTACAACGCTCAAAGAAAGTTGGACGATATTTAAAGAAGAATACGTATGCAATAAAAAACTTGGAATGTTTTAAGAACTGAGTATGCGCTGAAATTATGAACTGTTCAATAACAAAACTTACATAACATATATAGGTGAGACCGGGGAGCCATGGGCCATGGAATACGATGAGTCACTGAATATTTGCTGACATTTACGGTGGTTATGTTGGATAAACTGATCATGATTAAATGTTACAGTGTGGCCATACTTACTATCCAGGTGGCAATGATCTGATTGTTTTTATAATCTTCCTACATTGTTGGCAAGTTATAGGTCAAACTGACCACTTTGGAAAAGATACAACCGGGGCAAAATGGGTAAGGTGATATTGGACACCGTGGGTCATATGCTTTTTCAGGTGTTTACCAGCCATGGTTTCAACATACAAGATAACTAGAGGTGCTGCAGAATGGCACAGACTTTCTCGTAGCAAATTTTTCTAATTTCTTTGGTGTGGTATGGCTTGAAGGTCTTGCTTCATTCTCTGGCCAACTGCCTTCTACCGTCGCCCAAAGTACCAAAGTACATTTTTTAAAACAAATTTCCAACTTTTTTCTTTTTTCTTTGCTTTGCAACTTTTTGCTTTGCTCTTTCTCAACTTTTTGCTGAGAAAATATTGTTTTTGTTATAATATATTTTGAAGTAGTGCACGCACGAAAACTACTAAAATTTCCAAAACAATCTACGTGACCTTACTGAAAGAACTACAGACGGACGGACAGACAGACAAATGGACAGACGAACAGACGGACAGACAGATGGATAGACAGACAGACAGACGGTTTGAAGAAACTGGACGGACGATTTTCCGCAGCATTACATAACTTTCACTATACTACGTATATCAGTCCCGTATATACCTATGTATACGAGAAAGTAAAAATCCTCAGCTTGGATGAAAGGGGCAGTATGCAAGCCGCCATAAAATACATTGTTACAGCGACTTTGCTCAGGTGGCGTCTGATGGACTACTCAGTCATTGTGCCATTTGGAGAAGAACTTCCCTAGGCACTTCAATCGAATTTGATATACGTTTTACTCATAGGTTCTTCTTATAGACAGGTATGACACAGATTTTTACTTTCTCGCTACGGAATGAAGAGAAAGTTATGTAAAGCTACGCGAATAAACGGCCAATCTTCGGCACCAAAACTTTAATTACAGGGTAACGAAAAGTAAATAAATCCTCTCTAATTCTCAAAACTCACAAATGTTTAAAATTAGTAGAATTGTGGGGAAACAAATTTAAAGAATATAAGGATGTTCACAAGCAGTGTTCGGTTTTAAGAGTGCATATTGTGGCTGCAAAATTAAAATATTTTAATATTGTACACGTATGCATTATGGACAACAATAATCCAAATTATTTTCAAGTTTGAAGGAGTCATGTCATAAAACCTTTTTGCATGGAATGACACTATTTAAAGTTTGTATACTACTGAAAACTCTGTATACTTGTTGAAACTCTTCAGTCTGATATTCACCAGAGAAGTAACCCTTGCTCCTCCTAAAAGCATTCATGTGTATGGCTTGTTTATTGAGAATCCTTTTATCGTACGTGAAACAATGACAGACGAGATTTCTTTAGAAGAGCAAGCTCAAATAATGATTAACAAACTCAATTTTACATTGTATTATTCCCTTCATAAAAAGACTTAAAATACATTTCTAAACCAGGAGCACAACTCGGAAAAGTGCGTCGCAACCCCTCAAAATCCGGTTTGTGAGAGTCCAAGTTATAATTAAGCCATTTAGCTTAAGCCGCATTCTAAAAAAAAGAGTTAATGTCCTATATGTTTGAAGGCTCAGCTCTTCTGAGTACTCTTGCTACTCAGAATTTCCTTTTTTATCTCCCGTAGAAGCCACTGTGCAGTGGACCACCGTTAGGCTTAGTCAGGGATTCCCAACCTTTTTTGACCCCCTTATCCTATTATCAAAGAATCACAGAATGTTTTGCTCCTTAGATCCCCTTATTTTATTATCTACTAGCGAACCCAGTAATGCTTCGCATTTGCAGTGTATTAGAAACATTCAAGTTCAAAATCAATTTATTCAAAGAGGATGAACTACACGTTAACTACACTTTAAATACGTATTAAAAACACTTTACAATATTACACTACATTTTAATTTGCGATTTCGTGCTTTATAGATTGCAGCTTTGATTCTATTCGATATAATGAGTCGAAGAGAGGCGTTAACTAAAATAAAATCCATAGATCGCACTTCAAGCAAGGGTCTCTGGGAATGGTGTAGAGTACATCTCGTTGATTAACTTTGTAAAAAAAGAGCATCCACTTGTTATATTTAATTAAAACATATCTTTAAAGACTCCAGGCACTCATACGAACGAACTCGTAAGAACAAAGTGTGAAAATTTCGGCGAAATCGGTCGAGCAGTTTTTGCGTCTGTACGTGACAGACATACACACATTCCCTTTTATTTATACATATAGATAGATTATGTAATTATAAATATCCAAATCAACTATTGGTGGACAACTAGACGGACACGTGCGAATGAAAATGATGTAACATTATGGGAATTTAGCGCACACTCTGCCGTCAAGTTCGCAACTACTTTCATTTTGACTAAACCTGCAAAAACCCTTTTTAAATTTCACACGCTACTGGTTACGTGATTGTTATTCAAGTTTTACGCTAAGCTCTTCAAAAATTCTAAAAGATGAGAGATTCTCGCCAGTATGGGTTTGTTATGATTTGGACGTGGTTGTCAAAACATTCTCAAGATTGGGCATACATTCGCTATGACACTGTCTTGGACAAATTTGATTTACTGTAACCGCTTGTCGCCGGTCACATTTATAACCAACGGAAAATGGAAGCAATAATACCCGACATTAGGCCCTACACGTAGTTTCTACAGTGGCGAAGAGATGGCGTAAGTCAGAGAAGGATTTCTGAACGCACTCAGACCGTAGCCAATCAGGAAATTTTCGTGGAAATACGGACGTGGCGTGAACTTGCGTCAAAAGAGCTCGCTCTCTTTCTGGTTCGAGATATCGAGGAGAACGGTTGCCTACGAGTACGCCACATAGTCGACGAGGGACACGCGAAGATTGCGGAACACAAAAGCTTTAATAAAAGGTAATTGACTGAGCACTTTTCATGGATTTACGTACTGTGAATATCGTGAGATTACATGGAATTAGTAAATGAATATTAAACAAGAATGCAATGAATGAAAGAACGACGGCGGTAATAGATCGAAATGAATCTGTAAAACCACGTTGCTGCATTCTTGTTGCTAGAAAAGAGGACTATTGTAACATAGGACATGTTTCTTCTTTGTTACAGCATATTTTTCATATTTTTCATATATTTCATACTTTATATATATTCTTTATTCTTATTTTTGGGAATTTCACTTTGGAAATCCTATGATGGAATTTTGAGAGTTATGAGAAAGACGGATTATCCAACAACTAGTTTGACTTTTGCCATTACAAAGTCATAACTTGGAGTTTCGGACTCGCATTCTGATGCGACCATCGCCTCTGCGAAAGCTGTGGTGAATTTTCGCCGAACGACTGGGAGACGGTGTTCGGAATACTTCAGTTTCGGTGCGACAGGCAACGCAGGGACCTTGCAGAAGAACGACGACCTTGAGGCGCGAGGGTCGCGCGACGGGCCAGCTACACAGCGCGGGACCAACTTGAGGAATTCGCCGGTTGTGAGTCACAGAAAGAACACTCATTAGATTTCAGTCTGGAAAAAACTTGTGAGATAGGATTATCATTATACTAGCCAAAACGTTGTAATGTGAGCTTCCCTCAAAAACAGACGTTGATCGGGCAAGTTTCTTAGAACATTGGTCTTGCTAGCCAGTGGTTTTATTTCTTTTCGACAGTCGTAACAAGAATCAGATTAAAGTAATTCTTTATGTTTATGATAGAAGTTGTTTTGTACAGAATTATTTATTTAGAGTCATATTTTAATGATTCAAATCATTTAAGAGACGTTATGAAACAAAATTTTGTGTTGAAAGGCTATGTAGAAGCCGAAGGTCAAATGTGACTATTGAGTGTAACGTAATTAGTGATTTAAAAGGTAGTAGTGAATTTCGAATATTGTGTGTATGTATTTTTCTTTTACAGGATGAATATTTGTACTATGATTTGTGTGTCTCATGTGTGATATTCTTTGTGAAGTGTAAATATGTATCCATTGCTTGTTTTCTTGTAAACAGGGATCTGAGTTATTATTACTTTAGTGAAAAACTGCAGTTTAGGTAGGGAATTAGCTACCATGATTTAACAAAAAATGAGAACATAGGAGGATCTGTGAATTTCATTTGTACAGTGATTCATTCAATAGAATATATGTTATTTGTCATTTAAAACTGAAAAATTGTGTTGGCTTGTTAATTGATCAGTAGTTTAACAAAGACGAACCCACTACCAATAGGGAAGTTTATTCGTAAATTAAGATATTCCCAGGGATGCGTGACGGTGTAATCACACGTCGCGAAGTAGGCAAATGACAGATCTACTTTTGTAATCGGTGAGGTGAGGAGGTACGGTTACATTACTTGTCCGAGATACCGTTCAAGAAATATTGGGTGTTAAAATTCCGGGCGATATTTCACAATCTCAGGAGCAGCTGATGCAGCCATTACGCATTTAATACTAGATGGTGATGGGAGTTGCAAAGCGCTTTGATCAGGGGCGCAAAAAGACTGAGCGAGTTATTAAAAACGCGAGTCATCATAACAACGCTGCTACACGTCCAATCCACTCTTTAAATAATCCCAAATCTAATACGAACAAACAGTGAAAATTTACGCGAAATCGGTCGAGTAGTTTTGCGTCCAATACGAGAGACATACGCATGTTCTCTTTTATTTGTAAGTAGATAATTTTCCATACATAATTATGGTGAAAAGAATTGATCATAAATGTCTTAAAAATAAGAATTTCATACGCCAATATTTCGATAAATATCTAAGTTTTCAATAATCGAAGACACTTCCACTTTTGAGTAGCGGAGTTTCTAGCTGATTTTCATTGCTGTGCAATTGTTACAAAATGATAAGTGTTTTTAAATGGCTAAAACATACTTTTAGTACGTATTGTAGCGAGCATTTTTCTAATTTAGAGCAAAAAATATTTAATAATAAATTAAAAATTCAGTCTTCTCCACAATAGAATATCGTTGTGAAAACATAGCTATAATGTTTTTTCCGTTTTCTAAACATCCTAAGTAGTTTGTTGGCTACGTCCTGGGATAGCCCAGTGCAGAAAGTCCAAATGGGATTCCTAACTGCAATGAACCTAAAATTAAGAGCTTTAAATGCAATTTGTGTATAGTAATAACATTGCTGGTGAAATGGAGAAAATAAGCATGGGGTCCATTTTGTTTTATAGTTTGCCGATATCCACCCGCAGGGGTCCTTATTAAGGTTTCCTTACTTCGGGGGCACAGGTGAGCGGGTGAGGACAGGTCGCAGCAGCCTAGCGCTATGCACTGGCCTTAAGGATAAACAACGGATACGATAGAAGAAAAGCGAATTTGTAATTTATATAATTTGTTGCTATATATCAGAAATTCATTATCAATTTTATTTAACACTTCAGCAACTTCATTTAACAATGAGACATATCATTCACCTTAATATCCACCACCATAAATCGACACCTCGATCCCCTTCAACATTCATTCACCTCTCTTTTATCGACCCCCAAAGTGTCGATACCGATCCCGTTGGGAACCTCTGATTTAGGTGATCATCCTTTCCCCTTATATGAAATATTACCTTTTGGTACGTTTTGTAAACACAATCGATACAAAAACTCTAAAATGTATTGCTGTTGAATAGTAAACTATCATCCAGGGCATAATGAAACATATATATGCCGAAACATTTAGAATTTCGCAGGGAAAGTAGAATTACGCGTGAAAATTTCGATGATAATAAAATCATTAACGAACATGCAACCAGCAAGATACGTTACGCCCAAGATACACATTACGATCGTGTTATACCCAGATACACATTATGATCGTGCATAAATTGTAAACGATGATTTTGAACGTTCTATTACTCAAGCTCCGAAACACTGCTTAGATCAGAAAGGAAAATTGTATTCAGTGTAATGCTATTTTCATTTTTAAAACAAGTGAATGTTCGCATGAGGTTAACTAATGAAGTACGAAGAGCTTCGTGTGAGAATCTTGGTTCCGATTGTGAAGACCTCAAGTCATTCTATACAGGTGGTTGAAGGCTCATTTCCACTCTTGGAGAGCGGATCAAACTTTCGCACCCAGTCCCTAAGACCTGCGGAGCGGGGGCCCTCTCCTCGCCTGCGAAGCCTCTAGAACCGCCTTGAGAGGTGAAACGTGCCCGACGTTGACTGGTGCCAATTGCGAACAAGCTCCGTCTTTCTATTTAAAAACAAGCCTCACTTGGAGGGACATTTTTAAACATAATTATTACTGATAAATATGATTTGGGCGCCAGGAAAAGGTTACTCTTAAAATCAAATGATTCCTACGTAATTTAAATATCTCTCCTTACAAAATTATGTTGGGTTAGCTCAGTTAATGGGGGTTCGAAGTTCATAATTGTTGCTACTTACTCTGCAACCAATTATTCAATCTGCCATCCATTACGAAGTGGTGAGGAATCTGAAAAGCTTATTAAAATGCTGGATTGCACGTAACGAACAATGATAATCAGCTTTTTTTTCAACTTAACCAATTAGAATTTATTATGATAATCAAAAAATGAATCATTCTTTGGTCATGACCAGTTTTCTCTGTATTACAATAGTTGTAAACCTTATTATTCATTCGTGGGTCTTCGCGCGCTCTTCACTTCTTCGTTCGATGGCGCTCCGTAGAACCTTCTCCGTCGACGCAGCAGAATCTTGCTTCTGGATAAATTCCTCGCCTAATGTCCGTGATCTGGTTCCAAATTCTCCCGGCGATACTATTATAATCCGTGACTTCCCTCACTTGCGTCTCGTGTGGACGCCTATATACGAATTTTACTTCCTACAAGAACACACTATCCTAATATTAAAAACGATAGTTAATTTAAACAACTGTCAATTAGTCTTTCCTCGATCTAGTAAAATATATCACGAGCCGACCCACTCATCACCGCATTGCTCTAGCGAATCAATGTTGTTCTAAAATTCGCCAGCATCCGAATTATATATATATATTTTTTTGTCTCCCAAAACAATGCTTATCCCGCCTCTGCTCTGTCATTTCAACCTAACGAAAAGTATCCTTAACGTCGGTTGTTTATTTGTCACATAGCGACCCCTCGCGATCGTCTATTGACGTCCCCATACTCTATGCCATATAAAATGACATTTCCATAATAAAAATGGTTCGTCATTTTGGTATATTACAAGGTGGTTGAGGGTACATTTGAAAACGGAGGTGCTGTTTCATTTTATCACAGAATATACGACACAGCGGTGTTTGCCTATTTTCAAAATTAAAAATACAAAATAAATCTCTAAATTTACAACTAAACGTATGGGAAAACATAATGGCGCAACATTTGGGGAACATGTGGAGAACATGCATAAAACATATGGGAAACATTTGGGGGAGCATGTGGAGGAAGGGCTGGGGAAATTGTAAGAGAACATACAAGGAAACCTCCGCGGGGGACAAGTGAGACCTGAGGTATGTTTTTTAAGATTTTTCTACAAAATCAGAGCTTTTGATCTTTCTATTACACTTTTAGAGGTTTAGCTTTCTTGCCAATACCTACTCCATGGCCTGAGTGATCAGAAGCAACAAACAGAATTTAGAAATATAGGTAACATTAAATTGGCTGTTGGAAATTCGGTACAATTTAATTTTACGGGTCAAAGTCTTCCTGTTTATCAACGCTTAGCAATATATGTACAGTGAATATATAACTTAATAAATACTTAGCGGTGTTAGAACCAAAGCAGAGTACCGAACCTTTAATGCTACATCACTGTTGGATTGTACTATGAAGATATTTCACTTTTAAAATGCTTTACAATGTGTGAAATGTTCGCATTGATTCAGCTAGCAATATTGTTAATCCATTAAATAAATAATAGATCAGTATTCGAATTTATCCAAAGGTGAATTTTTATTCTGTTTATTTTAGGAAACGGGTATCACTAGCCAGACATCTGTGATGGACATGCTCTCTCCACGCTTACATCGTTCAGGAATACTGAAAGGTATTCGAAGTGTACTTAGAAGTTGTTTCCCCTCTTGTTGACACTGATTGTGCTCTCTCTCTCTCTCTTCTTTTCCCTCTCTCAGTTTCATTCGGGCCATGTTGTGCCGCCTGCTGCAGCCAAGAGCGATTCAGTCGACGAGACCGAATCGATTCGAAAAGATTTCATTATGTCCCTCATGAAGTTGATGACATGATTTACTGCACAATTGGACTAGTGGTGTTTTTCAGTACAATCACGTCTGATATATACAGACTCGTTTGGAACAAGATTTCTTATAAACAATTTTCATAACCGGAGGCAAATTGCTAAAAGTGAGTTTGTTAACGTTATTGTGTAACATTTTGTAACATCAGTGTCCATCGATGAATGGCGACAAATTCATCAGAAAAAATATTTAATTATAACTGTTATCTTTAGTGAATGTTATTACAAATATTTTACTTTACTTTAATCAAATGGTTACGACAGCGCTTACAGTGAATTTCATAAACCTATGCACTAAATCTCTTTAATGTGAGGGAAGATACTAAGGAGAGATGACGGTTTCGTATGATTTATAAGCTGCAATAGACCTGTAAATATGGTACCCTGGAAATATGGTATTGCTGGATAGGGAATAATCCCACATTCCCAGTTTATCAAACATATGTTTGACGAAACACATCAAATTTTGTAGAAGAATGAGAAGAAATCTGCTGGCGTTCTTGCAACTCACAAGTCACATTACGCTGCAACGCATGTTGTCACTGTGCAAAATGATGCGGCCTCCGCTTTTCAGGTTTGGTGGCCCGAGTTATGTTTCTTGGGTCATAATCTACAAAAAGAGTTTTTTTGACCTTGTATTACACATTTGGTGATTTGGTTCTTCTGGGTAACATACAGTCCATAGCACGAGTGATCAAAATGTGTGTAATTTTGAAGTATATATAAAATTAGATGTACTGGTACTCTGATTTAATTACACGGACTCGCACATTTGTTAATAAATACCTAGAAATACTTCAATGCTAATTTACGCGCACGATTTCTTGAGCCACGAAATACCTTCCACCACTTCTTTACTAACTGTAGTTGAATTACGCACAAATAATACGCATAAATCGAAAACGATCTCCAGATTTGATATAATAGTCCTGTAGTCGAAATACCTAACACTCTTTCCCTGGCGAAAAAAAGGGCTCAAAAAACATGCGCACACGTGCCTTTATTCTTACGTGATCCATCTGATGTAACCTACAGTTGGTCCCAGTGTAAAGCTATTTCTATTTTTTAATAAATGATTTTAATGTTCGTGTGGATCCAATCAATATGGTATAAAGCAATTTTAAAGAATGTGATTTTTTTTTGTTGCTTTTTTCTTAATATGTCTCAGACTTGTGCCAGTTTTGCAGATATTAATTGAAAAAAAAATCATTATATGAAAATTAACTTATAATTCAATTTCCAAATCAACTGATGTCACTGCAGTGCCTCTGCCCGGGAGGTCCTAGGTTCGAGTCCTGACGGCGGCAGGATTTTCGACACTAGCTTTTCAGCTAGGTCGAATTCAGTCCCTGTCTGGAGGAGAATTCTAGCGGCCGGCTGCTCTGATCGGCAGTTTTTCGTGGTTTCTCCGATCAACACCAGGCGAATGCCGGAGCAGTACCCTATCAAACGGGCCACGGATCGCGCGCGATCTATCCTTCCCATTCCTTGTCCTATCCTCTCCCCTTACACACACACTTACACTAACATGCACTACACTACCACATATTCCGGGAGACTGGTCGGCAGCTTAGAGCTTTCCCGACTGGGGCGGTGCCCCGCTGGTGGGAGAGTCGTGGTTAGGGGGAAACCCCACTAGCCGACGGTAGGTCGGCGCCGGATCTCGCCATCCAGCGGGGGAAGATCACCGCCATCTCCCGAGGAAAAAACATGCACTACACTAACGGGACTAATGACCAAAGCAGCAAAGAGACGCGCCCGGAAACATGAAAAAATCAATCAATCAATCAATCAATTTCCAATGTAAATGACTGAAAAGCTTTACTAAAAAATTTAAGAATAATAATGGGGATTTTATGACAAAATGTAATTTTATCGGATATGAGAGTTAATTTTCCTCCAATATAATAGAAATAATGTAATCTGTATTACCAATTCCGTGCAAAAATTGAAATAATTATTTCAATTTTTAATGACTGAATTTTAGAAATATTCAGTCACTGCTAGTGTGAAAGATATTTATAGTTTTGTTGGATTCCTGTGAACTCGGTACAAATTCAAAAACAATGAAAATAATTCGATTTTGACTGAAAAATGCAAATATTCAATTGTGTTATTTCGACTATACTCATTCAGTGCGTACCGACAGAATTCTCTCTACTTAGTGCGTCTCTGCTTACGACACAGGTGTCATCATGCTACTGTAAGGCTATAAGGCCGAAGACAACCATCATTAACCCTATTTCGATTTGATCTGATTAATTTGATCAAAACTACAGAAAAAACTGGGTATGACGTATGGGGGAGAAGATTAGCTGCGCACGTTTTCTTGAGTACCAGAATTCCAAAATTTTTTTAATTGCACTATTTAAGATGACCTAAAATTACTTTTGGTGTATTCATTTGTTTTCTCAAAAATTACACAAATATAATTGTTTTGAAATATCTCTCGTGCCTTTAATATGCACATTTCCAGTATTTTGTATACATAATTGCATTTGTGAGAAGATTTTCAAATAACATTACATATTTTCGAAAACTCAATAGTTTTTTTGTAAAAAAAGCTTCAAATTTCACCCTTAAAGTAATTCTTAAACGCCATTTTCATAAAAACCGCTCCAAATATTTTGAGAAAATTCCTATATTGAACGAGGTATTCTTCTATTATATTCTTAAAGTAATTTTTTTGTTTCTGCCATTAAGATACCGTCTGTCTATGGAGCAAATCTGAAAAAAATGTTTGAGCAGCGATAGATGACAGCTGAGCATAGGATGCGGGGCGACCGAAAAGCTAGACCTGGCCCAAAAAGTAGAAAACTATAAAGCAAGCGGATGAACCAAATTCGTAAAGCCAGTCCACAGCAAGGAAATTAAAAAACTAAACTACCAGAAAGTCTGTGCCATGCTCTAGCACTATTAATTAAACTTCTGGTTTAGGCCTCAATGTGTAAAATGTATAAAAATTGTGGGTATTTTTTAATGAAAATAATGCCCTTACCTTGTAAAATTTCATTTGTGTGTCCTTTCTTACTTTGTGATTCAGATTTATTTGGATTGTTCCACACATTGCCTGAAATTTATTGAGTTTTTTTCTGGATGTCATTCTTGCCGCAATAAGAGATGTTATGTCCTAGGTAGTTAAATTATGACACTTGCTATAATGTGGTGTTTTCTACAACTATTTTTCACATCAAATTATGCTTGCCCACGAAAGCCATTACTTTATATTTCTGAGTAGACATCAGCAACTCGTTATTCTGTAATACATTCTGCAGGGTATAGATGTCATTCTGCGATCTATCCTCTGAGGTTTCCAAAATAACCTGAACTTCAGAAAACAAAATTGTTCGTAAGTCTGTTCCAGAAACCCTAATGCTTTCTTTTAGTAAAGCTCTCTACCATTCCTTCATGGCATTGACAAAGTAAAAAGTGCAAGGAATATTTACAAAATTGAAATAATGTGGTCTATGAAAATCGGGTCCTGAAGCCCTATTTTATATACCACTCATGGAATTCAATTAGGATGTAGTATCTCGTTTCAATGATATGCTGAACAATCGAAAAAAAATTATAATTTATGCCCAACAGAGATATTTCTTGTGAATAATTGCGGCTAAAGCGAGACACCTTTTAACTGACACAAACTGTGAGTTTGAGAAGAAGGAATCGCATAAGCTAGGAATAGATGTCCCTCATGTTCCCAAAATCTGTGGAGATAGTTCCAAAGAATAACTATTTGTAGATGATCGTTTGTGCTTTTCTTCAAAAGAACCAATCTCAGGCATGAGGAATAGTCGTTATTGTAAAGAATGAAGTACAATAATAATAATAATAATAATAATAATAATAGTAATAATAATAGTAATAATAGTAATAATAGTAATAATAATAATAATAATAATAATAATAATAATAATAATAATAATAATAATAATAATAATAATAATTGTAGCCGGCCCCAAGGCGCAGACAGTTACGGTAGCCGACGTCAGCGCCGAGGCTGCAGGTTCGAGATCTGCGTAGGCATGGTCATACTTGTGATTGTCCCTTCACCTCTGATCCTATCGCCTCATAATTCACACTTCATGGCGTAACATCCTCGTCGTACCGACGTTAGACACGTTCATCGTGTAGCGTGGTCAGAAATGGCTGATTCGCCAATAATAATAATAATAATAATAATAATAATAATAATAATAATAATAATAATAATAATAATAATAAGACATCTGGTTAAATTTATAATTACTGGTGGTGAAGGTACTCACCCGTGTGCTTCACCGAGCGCATCTCCCTGCTGTGCGCCAGGACGGCGGCCAGGATGAAGACGTAGCAGTAGGCGATGATGGCGACGGGCACCAGGAAGCCCAACGTCAGCAGGTAGATGTAGAAGGCGCGGTTGGCCGGCGTGCGGCTCAGGTAGTCCCACGAGCACGAGGTGAGGAAGCCCTCGGGGATGTAGGCGCTCCAGCCGAACAGCGGCGGCACGCACAGGCACACGCAGTACAGCCACGCGCCCACGCACACCTGCGCACACACGCACGGAGGGATTGGATTGAATTGAATTGAATTGAATGGAATTGAATGTGCCTTATTTTACGTGGCGAGACTCAGGCCATGAGGCCTGCTCTTCCGTCTGACCACGCAAATTTCGTTGCGCTCCTTTCACCAACTAGGGGAGAAAGAAGGTATTACTTGGACGACGAAACAGGCGATTTGAATTTAGCTAAGAGGCATCATTTAGGCTTGAGGATCTTTTACATGCAGTACATCTATTAACATGGGACAGCCGGCTTTACTTCCTCTCCGAAGGAAGGCGTACGAAGGATTTTTTCGCCCTTAAAAGTCCACGGCTTCGAACCCGCAAACTTGGGTATACCAGTCCGATACGCTAACCGTTAGACCATCGCCGCCGCAAAATGGATTGTGTACAGCTCCCCCTTGCACAAAATCGTGCTGAGGGTCCCCCTGGAAAAAGACTCGTTCAGATTTGTTGAGAAAACACCGGTTTTAATGTTTTACACTAAAAGAAAAGGAAGCCGGCCTGATTACCGAGATCAGCCGTAGCTGTCTAATGCCTAAAGGGTCGCGGGTTCAAATCCCGCAAGAGGCATGGATGCTTGCGTGTGTTTGTATACCATTACCATTACCCCCAATGTTATTTACAGTTGTCACCATATGACCTTAGTTGTTAAAAAACGCGATCTTAAATCAGTAAAAAAAGAGAAAATTAACAAGTTGTTTGTAGAATTGAATGTGTCTCTCATTTTTATTTAAATACATTGTAAATGCATTGCAAATATTTTATATTAATACAGCACATTATTTTCCACTTACTCTCTGAATATGAATCAGTGAAATTGTCGCTGATTCAATCAGTGAGAGCAAAGTCACTGATATCTTCAGTCGAAATGTGTAGTTTTGCTGACAATCAGTGAATACGTGAACCTTTTCAAAATGACCGCCAGCATTTCATTGGTTGTCAGTTGGCCGCGCCACTATACCCAGAGAGTATACTAATGACTATGCCGACTGATCCAGGCATTCACGTGCTGTGTTGTGAATGTATGCAAAATCGCACGGCGGAGCCAGTGGAATAGAGGTTTCCTGCGAGGAAACTGACCTGTGTCTGAAGATTGTTTTAATTGCATTAGGTAAGTAGTTTTCGCTTTTCTGTGACTCGTCTTGTTGATAACTGTGAGACGTTTTATTTTATGAGCATTTGTCCATACTAAGAAATAGGTTATGAAAACGTTGTTAATATCACGTATTTGTTTTTGTTATAAAATTGGAAACTTCTTATGTAACTTAAGAGTTTTAATGTAACTGTTTGGTGATACAGTGTGAAATATCTGACGTGCAATGGATAATTTCGTTTATGAAATTTGTAAAAAGTCCAAAATGCTCGCGATTACACCACAGCAGAGCCGGGCATGCCAGCAAACTAATAACTCATTCTTTGGTTTTTCCAATTTAGTTTGACACCAGTCCAGGAGTGGAGTTTTGAAGAAGTGTAAGAGAAAGTGCTGGAGCTAACTGGGGACTCTAACAATGTGAATATTTTGAAAGGTATTTTAATTTGCCAAAGACGGCTGTAATACTGATTTATTTTGATCAGTGTTCCTTGCTTTCCTTAGTCACTAAACACATTATATTTTACTCATTTACATGGCAAGGCTAGTTTGGCAGAGTGGGAGTGCAGAAGGTACATCAAAGCCATTCCTGAGGTTCCCAATCCAGACCTCATAATAATTCTGCCAGTTAGTATGATCTTGTATGTAATCTGAAAATAAAGTAACCATTTTTTCCTTGCATAACTTCTTGACCTATCTTTTTTCTGTTTTAGGAGGGCTCTAATTTGCATCTGGAGGAATTGGAAAGGAGAAAAACCTTCAAGAAAAATGTCCAGCAATATTTGATATGGGTGAAAGGATAGAAAAACTATTCGTGTTTTGTTCAGGGTGATGGTTGGTTTTAACATCTGCCCTTTTTTTTTAATAATAATAATAATAAAAATAAAATATTCCTTCACCCATTGCAGCATTTGACTTACTGTTTAAATTAATATTTACAACAAATTTGGCATACTCAACATCATTAGCAATTTTTTTTCATTTTTAGCAGTATATAATGATTATATCCTTCAAATATTTAATTTGAAATAAAAACTCATTTGGGTTTCTGTAAGAAACCTCCTCCCCTTCTGGGAAATGAACAATACTTTTGCAATTGTTCAATTATCATAACCTTCTACCATTGGAGTTAGTGTTGTTATATCATAGAAATTTGATTCTTTGGTTCTGTGTCCGGTATTGACTTCATAGATTGACTTTAAGATTTTCCCAATATCGAGGATGGCCCAATTCTCAATTCATCTAATTTCTTCCTATTCAGGTGATTTTCATGTTCTATGTACACAAGATCTCCCTTTTTAATTCAATTTGTCTCCTGTGTAGGTTGAATATTTTTTTTGTTGTCATTATGAAGTTTTATTGTATTCTTGAGTGCTATTTTCCTCTCTCTTTCTAAATCTTCGGCTGTGCATTTTATTTTTAATTCATGCGGTAGGATATTTATGGTTTTACCCTCTATGTCTAGCAAGTATTTTGTTGAGAATTTTGTCACTATGCTCTGTCTCCTATTTCTCCACAGCTTTTTTCACAATAGTTGTCCATAGCAATAGCAGCCTCTTTGTTAGTTTCATTCATAATACATCTTATTTTATTCACTAAAGTCTGGTTTAATCTTTCATTGAGACCATTGGAGAAAGGCGCATCTATGGCAGTAAAAATCAATTTTATTTTTTTCTTTACTTTGAATTGTTTTACTTCTTTTGAATTTATTCCTGGATATTGATCCGTTAGTACCATCTGGACATAATGGTATTTTGTTACTTCCTCAGTTAGTTTTATGAAGTCATCAGCGTTTTGATTTTTTGATGTTAAAATATAAGCATATCTTGTGAAATGGTCGACCAGTAGGTGTAGGTATTTTTTTGTTGACCGGGATCCTCCATAACCTCCGATGTTATCTATAGAAACTATCTTGAATGGGTACATTGCTCAACCTAGGTGTGACATTAATCCATGTTATGATTTTCTTCATGATTTATTCTTTAAGTAGATGTCACAAGTTTCACAAATCTTCTCTATGTTTATGTTTATATTTTTCGCTGTAAAGAATGGTGTTACTTTATTTATCATATGCGCTCTTCCCAGGTGACAATAAGTATTCTGTACATTAATTAGTAATATTTTACTAAATTCTTCTGATAATGAGAGTTTTTCTCTTCTTTGAAATTTTTATAATAAATTTAATTTTAGAATATTAGTTTTTTCTTATTGTTTTGTAGTTTTGTGCATCTTCTTTGATCCTTTTTTATGTCTTCTAATTTCACTAGGTCTACTATTTTTAATATGTCATCTGAATTTTCATCAGGCTCTAGAACTCGATGCCTGTTTAAACAGTCTGCCTCTTGGTTTAATTTTCTAGGATTATATTTAACTTTAAAATTGTATTGGGTCAGATAGTATGTCAAATCACCCAGTTCTTAATCTGTTATTGCTTTTATATTTAAATTTTTTAAAGGTTTATGATTGGAGTGTACCAAAAATTCTCTTCCAAGAAACCAATATTGCCAATATATCACAACCTTTTTTATTGCCAAGCACTCAAGGTAAATTGCTTTTTTTTTCCTTTTGAGCTTCACTCACTTTTTCAAAAAATATGCGACTGGCTTATTATCCCCTTTTTTGTCCTTGGTTTAGTACAGCTCCGATTTCTTTTATGCGTGCGTTCTTTTTCCAATTGTTCCATTCTGATTCTACTGTATTTTTCAAAATCATACTTGAGTACCAATCTGCGCTTGCATTGTCAAGGAAAAATTTTAGAATTTCTCTTCCACAAAACAGCGTTCACACTCTTTTTCAAACTCGTTTATCCATTGGCATGCGTTTGAGTTTCTTCCATTAAATATCTATCTATATATTTAAAAAAATAAAGCATTCTGCCATGGCTTCGTTTGGAGCTTCTACTGAATTGATTGTAATATTTTTTCCTTTAAATTAAAGAATGTGATCCCTAGATGTGTTATCAGGGATTGTGTTGATTCACCAACATTTACGGTGTAAATTAATTAATTAAATCATTCTTTAATACTACGCTTATCAGTAGTCAATTGTTTTCTTCCAAAATGCTGTTTCAAAATCGATTATATGAAACGCTAGATGTGAGTCCAAGCTGCTTGATGTTATGTTTTGATTGTTGAGATTTGTTTACAATTCGTCACGGTTTTGTTTCAGTGTAATAATTGCATTGTGGCTTTGACAGTTTGCATGTATTTGCTTTTGTGATGTATTTTTTAGAGAACATTCGGACAGTGGGTTTTGCTCAGTTGTACTGAAGTAGTGAAGTTGTCCACAGGTTATGTCGAATTCCGAATAGTTGTCCACGCGCCCCCAAAGAAGCAAACATACACTGGACGCAGAGAATGAGAAAGTCAGCGCAGAAAATGTCAGTTTTGTTCTGCTTTGTACTTCCCATGCGAGAGAAATTCTGCAAACGTGTTTACTCTGTGTTGCTTAAATTGGAAAATAAGTTTACCTTCAAGCAATATGCCAGAAGTAATCAAATGATACATCAAAAAACTTTAGAAATAATATTGATGGACAACATAACCTCCAAATCAACATTGTAAATAAATAAACATTTTTATGTAAAATCTATTGATAATAATTAATTTAATTACAGCAAATCAATATCCGTCAGTACAATAGTGCTCTTTCTTTTGTGTCATATCGTGTATTATTGGAATATGTGGGCCATTTTGCATTGCCACCTGGTCATGGACCATACGTGTTCAAAATTTTGGGAACTACACATCACAGAATTTCTTTGTTATAACCCGAAGATCCAAACAATGCAACATATTGTGAACATTAGTCTGGGCACAGTATTTTACATTTATCTAAGATCTCACTGTGAAATTTTGACGGGTTCTCACTAGTATTAATAAAATCATTGACAATTTTTCTCAAATTTTTTACTTCAGATATTTGTTGCTTATCTTCTAAAACTTTCTTTGAAAGTTTCTCAATTGTTTCATCTGAGGTACTCGGGTAGATTTTTCAACTTTTTCCTCTGTAATCTCTTCTATGTAGTAGTTGTAAAATTGCAAATTTTCCTCTTCATCCAAATATACTTTTGATAGATTTTCTGATAAAGAAATCCAGACTTTGATGTCTCTTTTTTAAAGTATTTCTTACCTTACCAAATATTTGTGTTGTAATTAGCTCCTTGTGAAGATTTGTGTTTTGGAGTTCATCTGGTAAGCCATTTAAAGTTTTTACCTCAAGTGAATTAATAGCTTAGAACTTGCGCTTCTTGACACATGCCATCATTCATCAATTGTATTCCTGTCTTGGAAATCAGTGGCCAGGTGCCTCCATTGCGGTGTCAGGTATCAGTCATTTGTTCAGTAGCATGGCAGATTCAAATTTTTAGGAAACGACACACAATAGTCTTTGTTTTCTTTATACACATATATATGTGTATATATACATGTGTATACATACATGTGTATACATACATGTGTATACATATATATGTACATAGAAACAAAGGCATGCAGTGCTGTTAACATTTCCAATTTTAAGCTTGGCAATGCTGCTGATTTTAATTATGAAAATTATAATTAGCAGAGGAAGCTGATTAAGTTGCCCTAAAACTTGCCAAATACTTGTAATAATATCAAATGTTTATTTGTATTTTTACTGTAAAAATTTTGACATTTAATGTTCTCTATTTATTTTTATTGTAAAATTCACATAAAAATCCATTGAAATGTATTTATACACATTTAAATTATAAGAGGATTATAATTCTTTCACTACTTTCTTCCCAACTTTCTTTTCATAATTTGTTGTATTGTCACCAAAATGTAAATAATATGTACATAAAATAAAGAGTGTTAACTGCAGGCCAATTTTTCTCCGTAGCGAGTTTTGAAAAGTTCCTGAACATGGTTTTCTTCTGTTGTATGTTTTTCATTGGTTTAAATAAAGACTGTATTCACCTATCTCACTTAAAAAGGCAGTATTTACGCAACGCGCCAGCTGTGTGGTTGCCCAACCAAAAAGCTCTATCTTCCCCGTGTTAAATCGAAGGACTAAGGAGTAAAAACAATAACTTCATTAATAGAACCAAGAGCGTGGTGCAATTCCTGACAAGGCAGCAGACACCGGAGAGAGCGCCATTTGGACGCCCTTTTGTTTCAAAATGATTTCATATACATCGCTATTGCTGCAATATCTTAAATAATGAATGTTTTAAAAGGAAAATGTATATTCCTAAGATACGAGATCTTTTTCATTTTCTGGGGGTTGTGCAACCTAAGCGCGAGCCGCCACTGCTGGGATAGCAATGCAATATTTCACTGATTCAAGCAGTGTAGTTTCACTGATTCAAGCAGTGAAGTTTCACTGATTCAAAAAGTGGTCCCGATTTTCACTGATTCATTCAGTTCAGTTCACTGATTGTCGGTGGTCGGATTTTAACTACCACAATCAGTGCATAGTCACTGTCAATCAGTGGCTTTTCGCTGATTCAGATTGAGAGCATCACGGAAGATTTCCGAGAGAGAGGCATTAGTAATTTCAAACATTTTAATACTTTCTGCATTCTTAACTGCACAATATTCAAACATTGTGACTTATCTAAAAGTTAGAAATTACGATATTCTGCTATATTTTGCCTATGGGGCATCCCTCTTAATGGCCCAACAAGAATCGGCCAGAATAATAGGTTTCCATGTATCTTGATATCTCCTTTCTGTAGCTGAAATCTGAAAGTGTTCCCCGTGCTCATTATTTACTGCGGCAAGATAATCTGGGAAGAAATCTAGGTGCCGGTGCAGGAAGTGTACTTTTAAGGACATACTACCATCCAAATTTTTATAAGGTGTTGTAAGAGCGTTTCATTCATTTTCCACCTTAGATTTTCCCAAAAAATATGTAAGTAACATTTTCAAATGCTCGTCAAGCTTCTTTCTCAATAGTTTCTCAAACTGCTTACCATGATGAATGATCGTTCCCACAAACATTCCTTCTTTAATTTTTGCATCACTAATTTCAGGAAACTTCTGTTTTAAGTACATGAAGCAAGGAGCATTGTTCGTGGCTTTGACGAAATTCTTCATTAAAACTAATGTTATATTTAACATTTAACATATACACATTCTTAGAATTACTTAATGAGCCATGTTTCACATTTTTCTGTCCAGGAATGAGCGATTTACGCATAGGCTATTCTTTTTTACTGTAATGTTTTTTCTGTCAATACTATCCCATTTACACAAAAAAGAATACTTTGTGTATCCACACTACAGATGTAGAATAAGTACATTTACTTTTAAATTACCCCAATAATACAATCATATACTGCATATTGAAGCTCTTCCAGTATAAAGAGTATCCTCGGATAAGATGATAAGAAGTTCCCCCAAATCAAATGACGTATGAGTTGATACATTATAATTCTAACATAAAAATAATATTTCTGAAAGGTTTCTTAGCCCTCGTCCTACCACCCCCCTGTACAACTAAAAACGATTTTTTAAATTTTTTTTCGGCAACTTAAAACTATTTCATCTGATTGAAAAAAGATGATAAATGAGAAAAAAAATATATCATTAGAAAAACATTTTGTTGATATTTTCTTAGACACGAATTCAAACAAAAAATATTTTTGAAAAAATTACAAAAAATATTTGTATTGTATCTTAGAATCCTGGAACAGACTCGAAAAATATCTCAAACGTTTCTTTTCAAATACAAATTGTTGATTTTTTCAGACTTTTTCGACAGCTGGACTGAAGTTAAAAAAATAATTTTTTTCCCGTCTTTAAATCGTCTTGACTTTAAATATAGTTTGAAAATGACTGCAATAGTTCTGTACATTTTTTTAGTGTTTATTATACATTTGTATACATTGTTGTAGCACCCAGTACTATTTGGATTTTTGAATTTAGTTACAAATTATAATTTTTTAAAATCATTCTAATCCTTTGCATACGTTCATCATACGCTAAGGAAATACGATAGTTTTTGGCAGTTTGTGAGAAAATAATTCGGTCACAGGAGAAGAATAAGTGGGGGAAATGTGATGAAATGAAAGGAAACAGATTGAACCCGGATTTTCTGTGACTTAGAACAAGGCACAAAAACGTTCTTTACACTTCATCTCAGAAAACTTTTTTGACTGCTGGGCCATAAAAAATAAGCTTTTTGTAGTAAAGTACTTGGCTGTCCGGTAGACGCAGCATCTTAGGCACCTGCGACCTTCCTGCAGGAGGAAGAATGGAGTCTGAAACGTTGGTAGCTGTGCCTAGTACGCGGCATCTCCCGGACAGTTAAACAGTTACTGACTCCGGCAGCGGAAGGCTACTCTCACATCTGTAGATGTTTCAGACTACAGAAAAAGTTATCTTTCCCCTTAAATAGGTATTTATTTTTGTATACGTATAAATAAGTATGTACAATCCGGACTCTGTAAACTCTGTCCTTTGTAAATAATAACACAGTCCAAGAAAAAAGAGGTTTCAAAAAACTTTTTAAATATTGATAGGTGATTTTTATATTTTTGGGGTTCTGAATCCGGATCTGAAGTCATTTTCAAAGTATATTTAAAGTCAAGGTGATTTAAAGGCGGGAAAATGTTTATTTTTATTTTTTAACTGCAGCCGAGATGTTAGAATTATAATGTAACTATTTACACGTCATTGTTTAGGAGACATTTTTACATCTTATCCGGGGTACTCTTTAAAGTTTTCATGTACGTCTTTCATACCAGCAGAGTGCGCCACAGATAGGGGAGAACGGGAATGGGAGTCTACTAAGGAAAAAGTGAAATTAGAATGCCCTAGAAACGTTTTTTGTTAATCTTGTGGTTAATCTAGGTCTTGTTAAGGTTGATCCATAAAATGTTTGAAACAAAAAGTAAACGTACACTTCTGTTATGAGTAAAAGAGAAAAACCAAACTGACCCTATTGGCTTTTATTACCCGATCACCTGGGTAATGGGGTTCCCCAGAGGGTAATAGGAGCCATAGCAAACTTAATCCTTACTAAGGACATAACTTAGTAAATTTCTACCTAATATCTTTGTTTCTACTCCTGTGAATTGACAAATTCATCATTTACGTTTTGTAGATTGTAAATAAATTATTGTTTTCTAGCGCAAAATTTACAAGTAAAAGACGTTCAATATCACAATCTGCACAGTCCAGATGCAATGAGGACAGTACAGTGAAGCAAATAAATGATTTCTGGATGATTGTGACAAACGACTTGTAGAGCCCTGTGTAGGTGGACTACCCCTACTTGTTATCACTGATTTCCTTTTTTGCAGTAGAAAATTCAGATATTTTCTTCGTCGGACCCGTGTCTTCTCTTTCTTTCGTTGTTTCTTTTCTTTATAGTTTTTTTTGAAAGGTGAAGCAGTCGAAATATCCGAGTGCCGTTTCAGGCGAGCATTTTTGAGGGGTTAGTAGCCTATTTCTGTGGTAGGGGAGATCGAGGACAAACTTTTTGTAAAGGAATCTTATCTCTGATTACCTCTTCATTGTATAGAGAGGCACTACGTTCTTGAACTTTAGATGAAGATGGCTCTATTGAATCTTCAGAACGGACGTTACATTTCGTCCCCACCCATCTCTTCGAAGACCCCGTCTCCGAGAACATAGTGTGTGATGTGCGTGAAAACTACAGTTTCAGGTCTGTAGTCTCAACTACAGTTTCGGGTTTACTCGTAGTTTTAACTTCAAAGTCATAATTTTTAAAGATTGCAACATTTAAATGTCAGATTCTTCTTTCTTTGAAAGCAGATTTTCCGGTTTCTACGGAAGCGATGTTAGAAAATGCTTAATTAAAAATCTCTGTTATCTCGTATGGGGTAATTTTTCTCAGTGGACCTTCGTTTTGACAAAGATATCACATTCCTTGTTGTATGCCACTTTTAATGGTTAGTAAACATACGATGCATTGGCTTGAGGGCTACTGCACATTCAAACGCAAGTGTACAGAACTAAGGACGTCAAATATCTTGCTTAATGTTAGTAGGTAGTCCGCGAACTTCTTTTCTTGAGATTCAGAAAACATAGTTGTCCTACTTAGGCATGGACGTTTCAGAGTACCATTTCCATCTTCACGTGAAGTCCTGTACCGCTTCTTCAAAGTAAAGTAAGAAATTTCAGAAGATTTTGCAGCCCTATGAACAGTTGAGTCTCACAAGTTGCACTTCACAGCTGTGTCTAGTTCATGTCCACTTTGCCTTATCTGTGACCCATGGTCTTTTTCGAAACTTTGTAAACTGGAAACAAAATAAATTGCATTATAATGAGTGTGTTTAATCATTTTAAGTTAAAACAACGAACGTGCAGTGAAAACAAGCATTGTGTTATCAGAGATAGGCTCCAAATTCCCCTTTCTAATGGCTCCCATTACCCCAAATAGTAATATTTTTGTTTAAATTACAAAAGGTAGAATGAAGCAATTTTGTTCTTCTCTTTTAACTTAATCTCGTTTAACCACATGAATCATGCAATAAATACAATTTGTTAAGATCCCTATAGAAGCTTGTTAGCAACCTCACCTGCGTGAGATAACGGCAGCAAAGATTACGGGCGCACGGCCGACAGCACGCTGCAAGGCAAACGGAGCACGACCGCGCCACCGCTGATAATATGGACGAAGGATGCACTGCAGGCTACCTTCAACGCAATTCGCAGGTTTCTTGAGTGCAAAAGTCAAATTATTGGGCATAGGCCCGTAGACTCCCATTCCCCCGTTCTCTCGGGGAACTAACGGGAATTTATGGCCAAGTAGATGGTGGAACTAACGGGAATTTATGGCCTTTTAGCCGCGAACCAAGCATTTCAGACTGTTTTTAGATAACTTTAAATCTCATGTGAGATCTTTGAGATCTTCTTGAGTCAATAAATGAGGTCCAGATGAACAGCTTTGTCCAAAATTTGTATCACCACAAGAATCTATTTATTTTTCTTCCTTACTTCTAACAGAATTTGAACTCTTTACATCTAATGTCACCTGCTCTGGAGGGAGGCTTTGGTTTGAGCAATTCTTCGCAGTGTAGAAATGGTCTCATCGCAGCTTGCAAATTTGGGTACACCACTGTGTTTTTATTTTGACACAATTCCTTTAACGGTTTTTAGCCGAAATAGCAGTCAGAGGCGAGATTTCTTGATTCTCTCTGGATAGCAAACGGTATAGGGCGAGTGCCACTTTTCCATGAAATGAGAGACCTAGAACACGATAAACAACAGATATGTGTGCCCCAGGTCCTTGTTTGATCCCTCATTTTACACCCAAATAATGTTCATTACACTTCTTACTTTCTCGTATACATACGTATAAACGGAGTAATATATGTAGTTTAGAGAAAGTTATGTAATGCTGCGGAAATTCGATTTCGATATTTTAACGGAAATACATGTTTTGGGATCCCCTGATGTGTGCATGTGTAGTGCATGTGTCAGTGTGTGAAAGTAAGGGGTGATGATAGGACAAGAAGAGGAAGGAAAGATTAAGCGTGGCTCTGATCCGTTTTTTAGGGTAGTGCTCCGGCAAGGCGGTCGCGGCGGCAGGAGTAGACACGTTGACGCTGTAGGAAGGTAACCAAGGCTACGACTGAACTGCCAAAGCGGGAGCAAGGGAGATGGCAGATGTGAAGGCGGAGAGAAAGGCAGAGATGGGGGCGCTGGCAGGGACGGACGCGTCGGCAGCCAACTGACTTTTCCGTGTTTTCAGAAGTTTCAAATACTTTGGTCCTGTGTGTACAGTATATATTAAAGCGGAAAGGTGGCAGTGTTCCTTCACCGCTGATCCACATATCGTCATCGGGTTTTCTCCCCAGTTATCTCCGCCAACGGGCCACGGATCCAGCCGAGATACGCTCTACGCTCTCGAAGTGTTTGGCAGAGTAGTGCTTGTAAGTACAAGTGCATGCAGGTGCAAGGGGAGAGGTGGGGACAATGATGAGGTTAAGGTGGGTGGCATGAAGTTCGTTCGTATTAAGGTCCTGCTTCTGCATTTGTATGATATTGGTGAGAGAAATGATCGAAAACTACCGACCACAGCAGTCGCCCTAGCTGGCCAGTTCAAAAATCCGGCATCGTGGGGAAGCAAGACCGGTCAGAGGCGCAGCAGGGGCAGCAAATATTCTTGAGCCACCGCAGCGGAGACGTAGGCAAAGGAGAAGGCAGAGACTGACCTAGTGTGGAAGGTCAAGCGGGGCGGGGAGGCAGTCGCAGAGGGGAAGGGACAGACGGGGCGGAGGAGTTGGCTCGTGCCACTGCATCTGGCCACCGGTCGCTGGCGGAGTGTCCGGTGACGAACGGCACCGTGAGCCCCTGGCTGAGCCCCCCCCTCCACTCCTCTGGGAGGGCACGGGAGGGCGCCGGTGCTGCATCACCGCGGCTCCGGGTTGATGGGATGAGCTCAGGTCGCCTACGCGTTAGATGTGCACTAGTGCATTAACACGGCTCGCGCGGTTTGCACTCGGTAAGTCAGTGGAAATAAATAGCGCGCACTAAATGATTAGCATAATTATACGATGCAACTTGATATAAGATTACTGACGCGTTTCCGCATTCAACGTGCAAACCTATGTAAACATATCCGTAATTCTATTTGAAATGCCACGTTCTAAACCTTAAAAAATATGGACCTGACGGATCACAGACGTCACTGAGGTGGAGCTATAATGTCTTCTGGATACTAAAGAATTCTGCACATTTCTATAATAGTGTTACAAATACGAACAATAGTAAATGAAAACGTATGCTTACATGGCCGGAGTCACTATCTCCCTGGATGTTCGAGAGACGCCCCGTCCTAGGCACAGAAACGTTTCGGCCGTGATACTGCGATCCTGATGCATGCATGCAAACGTACTGCGATGCTAATGCATGCATGCAGATGCATTTCGCCCTGAGAAAGGTCATAGCAAGTCTTTTTTTATAATGTCAAAACTGATTAGAAATTTGCAATTTGACATTGTAATTAACAGATAATTACTTATATATACAAGACCAACCAACTAATTAATAAATAACCGTACCTTATATATTTTCAAAATGTACAAATCCAGAGATGAGTATATTGATGGAGAAGTTCAAAACAGTATTTGCTACAATAAAATTAAATTGATGGCCTGCGCAGAAATTACTACTGGAGGCACATCTGCAATCCGGAGCCTTCGGGTGGAACCAGGAGAGATAATAGTCTAACCCTTTTGCGAAGATGGTCAGGCTGCAGCGGAGTCACAGCACGGAACAAGTGAGAGCGGAAAAGCTCGAGAGCGATTCACGCGGGGAGAACTTCTCCTCAGCCCTCGCAGCTTGATTTCCCCTCAGCCGGAGCAGCTCTGCAATCAGTCCCCGAAAGAATGGACCTCCCCGCCGCCGCATCCGCTCCTAAGCCCCCTCCCCCTCTCCCCCCCCCCCCACCCGCAGCGCAGCCGGGCGTGCGGAGAAGTCGGAGAGATGCATGGGAGGGCGCTGTGGCCACGGCGCCTCGTAAATCAAAGCTCTTGCATCAGGGCTCAGGCGAACGACTCTGAAAAGATTTCACTATCGAAAGAATAAATGCCCGCAACTATACTGTTGTAACTCCAAAAAATTAAAATTGATATTGGAAGGTAAATTAAATTAAAAAAGCATATTTAATATGAAATAAGTCTATATCTGGCATTATACTAATTGACACTTGATAGCTGATGCATCGCTATTTAATATAAGTAGATTGCTTTAATTTTTACAGAAATTCACTTTTATAAATTCCATTTACATTAATTAAAAAAACAAGATACATAATCAGTGTTTGATAAAACCTGAATATCGTAGATTAAGGGAAGCAAATAAAGTTCCAGAGCAGTTAAATCGCGGTCTCCTGTAAAGACGTTTTTTGTGTATTGTGTACAATTGCATTCCGGAAAAGCGACGAAATGTTACGAAGTTACAAAGTTTTTGGAGATGTAGAGGTATCAGAAATCATATTTTGCCAATAAAGTGGAAAAATATGATTTATCAAGGATACACAAGTGACATTTCTGATATCATGCTCATCATTGACAGACAATTCATTCTATTCCGTTGTTTGCCGAAATACACGAACTCTCAAAGGGAGGGAGACATGCGTACTCGCAATGACAATTCGAATCTTCTGTCTTTATGATTCAGTTTGACTAAATTAGAACATCCTCCGCCGTTACCGCGGATGCATCAAATCTCATGGGTACCACATCCATTTCTTATCCAACAGCAGAATGAAGTGGAGGTTAGCTCTGCCACGTGGTGAGGCAGTCGCTGGTGGGCTGCAAGTATGCAATACACATTATTTTCTCGTCGAACCTTTTTAAGGATTTGCACCATAAAATACTCCCGAGAAATTTAAGTAAATGCTGTTTATATACAGTATAAAATCATATGTAAAAGTGTTAAAACAAGTGTTTATACATGTGCGTCACATCAGCGGAGATGGGGAATCAAAGATACGTACAAGCGAGGAAGTACAATGGTGGACCGCGTAACACGTGTGCTTATTGTGTAATGAAACTATTTCAGTTGTGCAGAATGAATGGGCTTAATGAATGTGACTTTGCACAGCAGTCCATCATCATTTGGAGCTATCTGATTAATCGGGTCTTGTAAACTTCGTCAGTGGTTCCAAAACGTTTTTGCAAGGAGAAGTTGCTGACTCAAAATCTCTTATCCAGGTTGCATATAAATAGACTTCAGTGAAAGTTAGTGACTTTAGTGAAAGTTACCCTTTTCTGTTAGATAACGATGATGTTAGATAGCAAAGTCTGCTATGATTTTCGCGCGATTTATTTTCTTCTCATTGTGCGGAAGATTAGAAACGTATTTTAGATCTTTCATTATCGATGTCCACTCATTATTCTGTTAATTAAAGTGGCAAACATTACGGGTCATGAGCAAGTTCCTCACGTATTTTTCATCGACCACTGTAGTATTGTGCTGATCCACATGCACAATTGCCATTATATCCCCATACATGACCCAAAGTGTTGAGGATTTTCCTCGTATTTTTTTATTATGATGTACATTTTATAGTCGCTTCATGAAATTTGATCTTACGTGGATTTACCTTCCTTTTTGAGGCAGAATTAGTCAAATCACAACCAATATATCCAGGAGATGCAAATATGTATTTGTATTGGTATAGGCAATATCCATATTGGCTTGCACCTTACGCAAAATTAAAATAATCACACCAGAGTAATGAACATGCAGGCCGATTGTGTAAAGCAGGAAAGGAAAGGACCCTTGAAATACATCACCTAATTTCTTTATTAAAAATGATGGTATACAATCTGGGGAAGGGTAAATGGGTAAATTTATCTGTTAAATATGGAATAATTCATTTCGTAGGTTAGAATTAAGTACCTTTTGATAATTTTGCATCGGAAGTGCTCAATAAACCGTTTACTGAAATTACGTTTCGTATTCAAACGCTCATTGCGTAACTAGAATGATAATTTAGTATACGGCCATGGATACAATTCCATTTGAATCCCCGTGATCAGCCCCCGCTTCCCCAAGCCCAAACTCGCCCGGCTTGTGTCCCTCTCGCTGCCAACCGCACAGCCAGCAACCCCGACCGCTCATTGTTGCTGGCTTGTACAGCGGGGGAATAAAATTCACGAAAGCGTGAGGCGCGGCAGTTTTGTTCGCTGCATCGCCCGCCCCGTTGCTACCCCCTCTCCTTGGCCCGCGTTTAATTGAAATAATGAAGCCTGATGACGTCGTAAAGTACTACTAATGAAGCGAGGCAGAGCGCGGCCGGGAAAGTGGATGGTGGGCGAACGAGGGAGGTGGCGGGAAAGCGGGCGGAGGAGGAGGCTTGGTGGTAGACTTTGGGCGAGGAGCGCCTGATGTTGCAGGGGAGCGATACTGCTGTACTGAATGTTGTGTCGAAAACATCCACGTCCTGACCTCTCGCCAGGCAGGCTAGACCCCAGAAAATTACATTCAAAGAAAACCAATGTAATAAATTAGTAACGCAGCCAAAACAAATTTTTGGGCGATAACAATCCGTAGCTCGCATTGAGCTACGATGATTTCCGAACATCTCTGTAATGTGGAGGGATGGCTTTACTGCGCCTGCGCAGTGTGTCCCTTATGTGCCTCGCTCGCGTTCGTCGAGGGCACAGACATCTCGAGCGATATCAAGGCGGTGAAGCAGAAATGATGAGGACGGTGAAGCGGGCTTGGGCGTGCATGGTGAGCTGGACGAGAAGAAGAGAAGGGGAACTGGGCGTGTAGCAAAGAATCATATGGTGCGAAGGAAAGAAGCAAGAGGGGGCGAGCGCAGAAAGAAGCAGGAGGTGGGTTGGAAAGTGGGCTGGGAATCAGGAGAGAGAGTGAAGAAAGCGCGGAGGTAGGCAGGGAATCGGTTGTGGATGCGGATGGAAAAAGATGAGAGAAGATGGGTGTGGAAACGGAAGGTAAGCAAGCGGGGAACGTAGGAGTGGAATTGAGACGTGGAATAAATCGTTCAAACGGGCGCAAAAGATGAGGAAAAGAGGGAGGAAAGCGGACATGTAGGCGAGTGGGAAAGCGAGCAGGAAAGCAGTACAGAAACTCAGAGGAGGCGGGAGCTTGAAAGTGGGCATAGAAGCATGCGGTGAACGAGATATGTAAGCAGACGGATAAGTAGCGTTTGCGGGAAAGCGGACATGAGAGGGGTCGGAAAAACGGGCGGGGAAGCAGGCGAGGAGGCGAGAAGGAAAACAAGATGGGAGTGAAGACGAGGGGGTAAATTGGTTGGGAGAGAGTTAGTGGCATGGCGCACGTAGAGTATTGGTCGTAGATCTCGAGGAAATGGTGCGGGCGCAGAAAACAGAAAAAGGAAGACCGGAATAGTGAAGGCTTTGATAGAGCAATGGAATTGCTAATGGGATGGCAGCGAGGACGGCAGCTACAATTCTGTTAACTTGGCATATAAGGTCCAGTAGAATACAACAAAAAAATAAACAAATCGAAAATAGTTGCTACAAATTGTTTTATTATTTTGATGGCCTCATTTTTGGTCCAACAACTCCTATGTTTTCCTCCTCTGCGGACTTTTGCTTCAGTGGAGGGGGGTAAAAATCATCTACGAAAATGGGTATTTTTGTTATTTTACATTTATATGTCGTAAAGGACTCACAATACCGAAAACATGGTCGTATTAAAAGTTGTATGGCATCAAAATCTGCATTGGATGAGACCAAACCCATGTTTTTAGAGCACCCGTCCCTTTACTAGTGTTCATCAAAGTTGGACACATTTTATAGCAAACATTGTTGTTTGAACTTCTTCATTTCTGTAATATCTAAAATAATCCAAACTACCAATAAAGTTATCCATACAAAAGTTAGAGAGGAATATATTCTGTGATTAATGAGAGCAAAAGTGAGTTTTTGGACCACCCGTTTCCGTACAGTACCACCTTCAAGATGGACCATTTCTCATCATTAATGAAGACTGTATAATCTGCAGTTCTCCAGTTAGTATTATTTACACTATATTAAGCATAGAAGTATAGCACTCCATTGTACTAGTCTTGAACTTACGTAAATACTCATATAGTAGTACAATAAAATATTAAAATTGTATACTGTATAAAAATATAATATTCAAAAATTGTTTCAAATAGAATATGATGAGATCCATTCATTCCTTGTCATCCATTTATTGTTTTGTGGGGCTACATGGGACTCACTACCTCGGGGCAACATATTGATGCAAGGAATGCTAGAGTGCAGCATGACAATGCAAGCCTTCAGAAGTTTATTGAGTGGTTTCAATCCCATGATTATTTCCCTTTCAGTTTGCTACAGAACTTTTAAAAGCTCTTGGTGTGATATAAATGATGAAATAAAATGCATCCAAGTATTTTGCTTCCTCTTAATTGTCCTGCAAATTGCAACAAATTTCTATGATCCACAAAAGCCATCCGTGAATTGTAACGAATCCATGGACAATGCTTGTGATACCCTGACGTTTCGACAGGGTATTTTTAATTGCCCTTGAAACCAATTGCCTCTGAAACCAATTAAAAATTCAGAAAATTACTTGTTTGTAAAATATTTATTGTGATGGTATGCAGGTGGTGGTGAGACCAACACCTGGTGAGACCATCACAGGAGCCACCAAGATCATTCGCTAGGTATCGGAGCGTCGCGTCATGCTAAATCAAGCAAATGGTAAAACTATACCTTTAAAAACGAACACATCACACGCAACTATAAATATCATCACTCAACAATGAGTCAAGGCAAAACACATTCTAAGCGATTGTCGTGAAATGATTGGGGAGGGAATATGCAACGGGAGACTGATGAACGCCGGATTGTTTGCTAGTAATTTATCCAGTACCCTTGTTGCTTGCACAATGTTACATGCCGTACAGTGGCTGTGGAGCCCCAGCACTCAGTCGGTCGCCAAGATGGCGGGGAGGGTGAGACAGGCAGTGGCGACTACGACACATAGGTTGGCGGTGAGTAGTTCGCGTTAATTATAGTGACTTCTGATGTTCCATCTGTTGGGTCGCAGATATTTAATCCGGAGCTTCAAAACTAAAAGATTAAGTGGTAACGAAGTTCCCGTTCGTTTCCAGCTGATCCAATTTTAGAAATCACTACATTTAAATCGGAGTATAACCCAAAGGCAACCGTAAAGAGGGCGCTACTCTCTCCCACAAGAGGCCGCGGCCTCACCCAAATCAGACTCGGCTAGGATGGAAAAGGTTTCATTGTATTGATCTCGGTTTATGTCGCGCGCTCCACAACATAAAATCTAGTTTTCTCCAAATGTTTCTTTATGTTTCATGTGCGTTACTTCACAAAATGCGCTAAACGAAAATTACAAACAGTTTAATACTGGTCACGAACAAAATGCAAAACGATGACCCAAGAAGAGCAGATAAATTATATGAGTCCTGCAAACTAATAGAAGTCGAAGTGGGAAACAATATTCGAAAAAGCCATAAAAATATCCCCAGAAATAGGCAATAAAATGTCAAAATTCATGGCCCTCTATGAACATCTCAAAATCATTCAAGAAAAACTCGGCACTAATGCAACAAATGTGTGGAAAATTCCACACTATTCCCAAAACAACACATTGGTACCCCAAATTATAGAATATTTGATCATTTTTAGAACAAAAATTAACATGGTCGAAAAATCCACAGAAATGCCGAGAAAATCAACGGATAACGTAGTAAACAGGAAGGAAATGAAATATCGTTATGTCAACCTATCACACTTTCCAAACACCAAAACATTCAGTACACAATTTCTCGACAGTAAAATGAGGCAAAAAATAGTATAATAGTTCATTGTTTTAAAGTCATGGACTTAACACTTAATAACATTTACACAATCGGCATACGAAACCAACAAAGTTCAAATTCCTACGCAAAAAATATACGCAAACGAGAACTAGCAGAATGGGACCAGAAACAAACTGATCAACAATTCAAGGAGGATCAAACCCAAGTGACACCCACCTACCAAAATGATTACAATTAAGTGCAAATAAGGGCCGCAAAAAAAGAGAAAACCGAATCAGAACAAGAAATGCTTCAGTGTATGGACACGGACATTGTCTTCATTTATTTTGATCCATCGTATGTATCTAGATGAGACTCGAAACCTTATTGCCGTGTTATAAATAAAGTTATTATTTGTAAAACGACAAAAATCTCATTTTATTTACGGAACTATGTATTGAGGTTAAGTCCTTCCAGGTATCAACAGAGCAGCCATCGAGACTATCAGCTAAGTTCTGCAGCGCCACCAAGAATAGCTGCCAAACAACGAAACAAGAATACTTATGAAATTATACTACAATGGTTCAATTTACTAACTTCAATGAGAGACTTAAAATACTCACTGATTTTCTGGAACTGACTCTTCAAGAACATAACGGACCATTAATAGTAGGGGGTGATTTCAATGGCCGTTTTGGTTTCTCAAACCAGCTTCCCGAAAACATGTAAGGAACGGAATTTCGGGGAATTCGCAACTCGCTGGATGAAAATTTAAATACTAACGGACAAAAACTGGTAGGGAATCTTCAAAGTTTAGGCCTGTGTCCTAAATGGACGAAGTAAATCTGATGAAGTAGGTGACTTCACTTATGTCTATGGAAAAGACACAAGTACCATCGACTATATTTGGACCAATCAACTAGGTATGATGCGGCTGTCCAATTTTTCAGTATTAAACTTCGGCTTTTCTGATCATCTCCCTGTCTCTGCAGAAATACTCACTGGAGGTCGACCAATGGCAAATCAAGAGGCTGACATCGAAAGAGAGTGCAATCTTGAAGTAGAATTGTAACTCAAATGGTGCCTTGAGGAACATAATGATTGCGACCAGGTTATTAGAGACCCCAACACCCTGCTTGGACCCTGAACTGTGAAATCGTTAATTTATCTATACGCACTGAACTGTTAAATCGTCAACCCAGTAAAAAAATCGCTAATGGTTTACAAATGACGTCCCGAATTAAATACCGAGACAACTAGAGACAAGCCATAGCATGACAAATAATGTCGAATTTTACGCAGAAAAATGAGAAATAAATTTAGAAAATAGTGCAGAACTAAAAACTTGGAACGAAGAAATGATTACATTGGATCGAGGAAGAATACGTTAATCTAACGAAAGAAAAACAAAAATGTGCTAACCTTTCAAATATCAAGAATAGTGCCTACTTACAAAACTGTCCGTAAATAAAGAGGGGTGAAGTAAGATTTGTTCAATCCAACAAAATGTAACAAAAGATTTCTATGAAAATATCTTTCCCACATCGAACTATATTGACTGTAGACACCCGATTCTAGACAAAGAGATTGCTTCCGAAGAATTAATTATAAGCATTCGAAAACTAAAGAACAATAAAGCTCCGGGACCCGACGGAATACCCAATCTATTCGACAAGAGACTTACTCCAAACTAATTTAAGCGATTACTTACACTCTTTAACATGGTTCTTAAGACTGCAAATGTTCCATCAAACTGTTGTGAGTCGGAAGTTATTTTGACCCACAAGAAGGGAAACGAATCACACCCACTCAATTACCGTGGAATAGCGCTTGCAAACTCGAAACTAAAATATTCACATATCTGATTGCGAATCGATTGATAATGTGGAGTGAGAATTTCAACATATTGTCTGAATGTCAATCTGGTTTCCGACCGGGCTGGTCTTGTTAAGATAACTTGTTTATGTTACAAGATAATAAGTTATAATAATATTAATAATGTTAAATAAGACTAGAGCTAGTTAAACATAAAGGAAAACTGTATGCAGCGTTTATTGATTTCAGAAGAGCTTTCAACTTCGTGATCCACAATATTCTATGGGAAGCACTACATGAATCCGGGGTAAGCAGCAATATTATAAAAGATTCTTCAGAATCTTTATGGAAGAGCATCAATGAAAGTTAGAATCAACACCTGGATACGACCAATTCGATAGAAGTAACACAAGGTGGGTAATTCGTTGAGCTCTACACTATTTGCTCTTTTCCTTCGTGACATCACCAGTTTCTTCGTGGATGAAGGTTTCACTGACAGAGAATTAAAAGCTGGCATTCTCCTTTTTGCTGATGATTTGATTATTCTGGCAACCGATATGATGGATCTTCAGCACAAGGTAGACGCGCTGTCCAAGTATTGTCCAATAAAATCCCTCGAAGTTAATCTAAAAAAAAATAATGAAATTCAAAAAGTCAGGCAGAATGAGATCAGAAAAGCAGTGAAGTATAGAGGTGAAGTTACAGAAGTGGTCAAGCAGTACACGTATTTGGGTATCCAATTCACAACGTCAGGGTTATTCAACTTTGCAGCTGCCAATGACATGACCAAAGGAAACACGGTATTGGGTTTAGTCTGGAAAATGTTAATATCAGGGGAAAATGATAGCTGGCAGACTGATAGAAAACTCGTCGATTCTATGGTAGCAACTACTGTGCTATACGCTGCAGATATCTGGGATTTAAGATACATTAATCAACTGAATAAGATACAAACTTCTATAAACGTTTTTTGGGGCTATCGAGAACAACTCTTGGGCACATGATGGCTCAACTAAAATAGAATCAGAAGTAATTAAAAGATCACTGACTTGCTTGACAAAATTGCTATCTATGGCGTCTTGTCGATACCCACGTATAATTTTTAACAAACTTTTAGAATCAAGAAATGCATATCGTAATGCTTGTAAATACAACTGGGTGTCCGTTCTGGGCTGATTGATGAATGATTTGGGCTTTCAAAACTAAATTGTGGAACAAAATCCGATTGTAATCACAGATAGTACTCCCTCGATTGTTGCAACTATTCTAATCTTTATGGACGATACACGTAGAATCATGAATTCATCATACATCATTCATATATCGAGAACTTATGGATCTGGAATCTACAGAAACAGAGAAATATCTAACTATAACTCTCCCCGCTCCCATTATTAGTCACTCAAATCAGGATGTCCAGTTACAAGGAGATCAACATCAACAGTAGAAATATGTGGCACAAAATACAATCAAATTCAATCTTCTCGATACGTGATATGAATACTGAAAAAAATCTTAATCATATTTTGTGTGAGTGCCCAATCTATACAGAGCTTGGAGGATCATATCACAATGATTCATTATCACTTTCCAATTGTTTGGTTAATCTAAAGTCTGAAAGATCTAAAACTTTGTATTACTTTATTTCATCAATTCTGAAATTTCGGGCATTCATTATAAATGAATAGTTCAAGCTAAATTCCACAAGCATTAATGAATGACATTATATTTGTAACGCGTCAAGCCTCATTTGATACAGCTTGTTTTGTATATATTTGTATGTTCCCTTGTCTCAATTCCATTGTATTTTATGTTTTTGTATTATTTTGTTATTGTTGCGGTATTATTTATATTTGTTGTGTTATTTTTATTGTATCTTACACTATCTGTTCTATCAGGAGCTATTTGTAAGCTATTTATAAGAAGTTATTAGGCAATTTGTAATCCTGTAAACAAATTACTAATAAAATTGAATTGAATTGAATTTACTAACTAAATCGAGTCACTAATACGTGGGTTGTCAAAACAGATTTACAAATCTGAACGTAGCAACTTCCTCCATAGACAACTGGTCAAAACCCAGTTTTAAATACCGAAGAAGTACAGTCAACTTTATTCACAAATCAACACTAAACCAGAACAAACGTGAACCGTTGAATAATTGATAGAGCTTGAGATGTTAGACTTTAGAGTGATTGTTGTGTTTGGTTTTGTATTTTAGCTCTACTTTAAGTGATAAAGACTGTGTAATACAAATTGTATGCAACATGTACATTCGTGTTTTCAATTGAACTAATCCATTTTCTAGATTTCAAATATTCTGAATGAGTTGCTTTGTGTCTGCACTTTCGTTTCATATTTATCCGTCTCCTTAACACTTCTCTTGGGAATACAGTGGACGAAATTAGTGAAAACCCCATCTTTACATTTTTCATGTGTTTAATGTACTTGGGGCACTATTTTATGTTAAATAGTGCTTCTTTGTTGCAGGTAAGTCCTGATACATTGGTTCATCGTACGTGTTACATCCATGGACGGTAAGTGTCAAAACGATCACCACAGTCGTCTTTACTGGTTAACTGATTTATACTTTCAAAAGGAGATCAAACGAATGTATGACATATAGATTTGCCAGTTTATACTCCGCCGCTCAGCATATGGCCACCAAATGTGTTACTCAACAAAAACTAAACAACAGTAATATACGAATTTTAAAGTAGCTATTTCGTGGTGGCAAGGTTTCCATGTATCGGCACAGAGATGATATGTGACCAAATATGCATTGAGATAACTTTCACACATGAAATGTTCGGTCATCGAAATCATATAGTGAACGAATGAACAAGAACTGGTTGGAAAAATAGTAAGTACATTTTTGCATATAATTATTTATGATGAATTACAATTAATCTTGCAATATTTGTTTTGTTACATTCATTTATATCACACTACGCCATTACATTCAAATCCAAAGTTCACATACTGATTTACTGGTGAGGTGGTGTTGAAAGTTGAATATTATGAATAAAAAGAACTGTCTTTGCTCAAAGTTTTATTTATATGCACAGACTGAGCAATTGTTGATAGCTTTGACATCATCTTCATATCTGGTACAATTATTTTTGTAAGTAGACATTTGAAGAAGACCATAAACTTGAACAAGAAAATATTAAAGGTACTCAGTGGGCTAAGGTTAGTCAGAATAATAGTGCATTTCAGCTTGTGTAACGTTCTTACGAGTGTAGATTCATCACACTTTTTTCCTTTTGTCATGTACTCAACTCCATTTCCTTTTGGTTCATTTTAATGAATTTGCAACTAAATATCCTTTGAAAATTAATTCAACTCTTTTTTTTTACTTTCTCGCCTTACAAAGTTCTTTGTAATAAGCGAAAGTTATGAAATCATAAGCCACAACACGGCGAATTTGTTCTATATTTTTTTAATTTTTACTTTGTTTTGCACAATTTTATTTCTAATTTTATTCGTAATTTTTTAAAATAATTTTTACTGGATCTAAATTTGACAGCTAAACCACTGATAGCTGCCTACCTTCTGATCAGGAATAAAAATGATTCTAAACCCTTTGTGAATTTCTGTTGCACTATTTCCTTCTTCTTGAAGACAGTGAAAGCACTTGGTAGAGTGTCAGTCGAATCAGCCTTCCTCAGGGGCTGACGGCTGAGCTTCAACTGGACGACGGCGTCAGCATGGGCAGAGGTTATGGTAAAAAGTTGCCCACAACACATCCTCAGTTCTCCTATTTGCCTAGTGTTTAACGACTTAGATGGGCCGTCATACATTGTTTTTCCTTATAAAACTTGAAACCTTTGTTACAATTATTGCTTGAATAATTCTGCTATCGTAACTAAGCACACGAGAGGTCTTCAGATTTACCTCTCCTCTCAATGGTGTAGATATAAATTTAAGATGAAAACTGACGCGTCTTTACGCAGAAATAAAGACGACGTCTTGTCTGCGCAGTATTTTTCCCTCGCGAGATATCTGTCACTTGTATCTGCTTCCAAAGCGCGGAGCACGTACGCCCCTTTTCGAAATCGCTTCGAGAAAGACTCGACACGGGGACGTTGGGAATGTGTGTCGTATAGAAGCGACATGACCCGCCGGCACACGCGCGCGCGCCTCCCTGCAGTGTGCAGTTCCTCGCCCTTCCCTCGAGAGCGTCCTCTCGTCCCAGGCGCTCGCCGCCGCGCTCGGTCGTTATATCACGCGACTCCATAAACTTGGGCGTGGAGTGCGCCGTGACTCCGTAAACTCCGAAGATATTAGCCTGCGGCGCGGGGTGGGGGGGTGGGGGGGCGTCGCGAGCGCCATCTCGCGGGGGCACTTCCGCTGCCGCAGGGCACGCCAAACTCTTCGGGAAGAACGCCACGTCGAAAGTTTGTAATGCGTTGTAGATCCGGGGAATTAAATTAAAGGGAAATCATATGCTGCTGGTAGACGGCTCGCTGCAGTGACCCAAATGGTTGCGACATCCGTTCCGAAACCGCTAGAGACCCATCAAGACGTGCTGTGTTCGAGATTCCCGAAGGAAGCACATTTTAGACCAACGTTCCAACGAGATGACTCGCAAAAGGAAAGTCTGGTACTTTAGACCGCACGTTTACTTGTGTCATCTGTCATATTAATATTTGCAAGTTGCAGTGAAAATATTGAATGTGTAATACGTCTAATGTGCGAACACTCACATACAAACTTGTAGCCTTAGACTGATCCCTTCTACCTGTCGGAGGACGTGATTCTTCAAGAAGATCTTTATGGAAATGGTTTCAAGAGACTTAATGTAAATAGTACTGAGCGGATGAGTGCGGTTAATGACACAACTAGAAAAAGGGTAAATGATTGACACACAAGGAATGTGTGTGAGATAGTCGAGCCTCCAAGAACAAGGTGCTTTCCATTTTTATGGAGAATTTTCGTCACCTGAGATAAGTTTCCATTAATAATTGAAGCCCGCATTTCGTTTGAAGGAACGCCAGTGACTAAAAGGTAACTTAACACACCAGACGAAAACATTATTTGCAAGAGAATATCCCTGTGCGATACACAGTGTTCTTTGTTCTACGCTTGGTTATTGGCGCAAATTGTTGCAAAAGTAAAGTAATATTCACTCATTACTCGGAGATTATGAACTTTTGATTACAAATACTTCTTTTATTTTCTAACGAAGTTTACTTAAATTTCTGTTTCTTCTTTCTAATTTCTAATATATCTGTAAAACATTATTACCTAATTTTGTCGTTCGAAAAATAAATATATTATCAATTCATTTGCTTCTTCCATGTAATATCGCATTTTTTCTTAATAAAAGTTCCAATAATTCCTTTTCCACAAACCCATTTATTAAAACAAAATGATTATTCCATTACAATGGTATCTTGAAACAAGAAACAGCGTGGCAACTTTTCGGAGGTCAAGTTGTGCCTCCATCACCAGGCCTTTAACAATATGTCAACTAAAATAAGAAATTAAAGAATTAATATAAATACAATAAAATAAATATTAAAAACTAATATAAATAAATAAAATTAAAACTTTCATTAGATAAAACAAGTGTGTTTGACAATATAATTTACAATAAATTTACGTTGAGATGAATACATACTATACAAAGAATAGGTTGAAATATCGTGATAAAATTGACCTTGGTAGGTGGTATGATATTGAAAACAATTTCCTATAAATTAACAATCACAATTAAAAATCTCGATATAACCCATTAACAGTTTCAAACTCAAAAATAAGATGCAAGTTTATCCGTGGTCTAAATTAATTCAAAATTGAAAAATCGAATTTAAAACGAATAAATTTTATGGAATACAGACGTACGAAGAATTTAGAATTCAATAAACATTATAAATTGTCATTTGTTCTTGAGAACATGTTGAAATAAATTAGATATAAAAATCAAACAACAATTATGATGTCCCTTGCCTCTCAACTCTGTGTGTGTGTGTGTGTGTGTGTGTGTGTGTGTGTGTGTGTGTGTGTGTGTGTGTGTGTGTGTGTGATGTGGAGGGCCTAGTGTCGTTGGTTGCAGGGGGTGACGATCGGAAGTTCTCGCAAATGCGTTAGTGCCTAGCCTATCGTTCAAGATGAGATGTGGTGTTCTTGTGGAGTAATAACTTTCAGCTGGAAATGCGAATTACTCTCTGGATTTAACACGCTGTAAGTAGTTGATGCACCCGGAAACACGAAATAACTCATACCCACCCCTTTCCTGTCGTAAAATCAGTGGTCGAAAACCATTAGTCCCCCATTAAACCACACGCTATCCCGCGCCCGCCAGCGCTGATGGCCGTGGGGTCGGCCCCGCCCCCGCCCGGGCAGCGAGGCGCTTTGTCCGGCGCGCGCCGCTTCGGCGTCACGCCATCACACCAAGTCGCGCTTAGGACTTCGCTTTGTCCGCGTGAAGTGATCGTCTTTCGTTCATGAGAGGAGAGATACAAGAGCTTTGTTAAAAACAACAACACGTGTTCTTGTGTTCAGAAAGTGTTGTTGCTTGGAGTTGTCAGGTGTTGAAAAAGTGACGATGCCTCAGGGTATTATACTTAATACACTCAGGATAAAAGATGGCTTTTCAAAATTTACAAGAAAGCATCAACGCAAAATCCTGTAAGGTGCTATTGGATGACTTGCTACTTTTGCATCGAACAGATTGAAGGAGACTAGTGATTCTACAACAGCACGCACTTTCTAGCATTGATAAAGATTACGTAATATTATTATACAGCAATTTCTATCTATATTAACACACCTCAGTCATTACTTGTAAAATTCATTACAAATCGAAGAATATAAGCTGCGAAGACTAATTCTTTTAAAGGCGATACATCAACACAAATTCGGCACTTAAATCTGCGTTTCATACGTCACTGAAAAAAGAATAAATTTTCAGAACTTCCAATTGTGTCGCGATGAGCCATGTTTTAATTTTTTTAGAACAGATTTCATTTAAAACGTAGTGGAGCTAAAACAGCGTGTACTTTCTCACATTTTTAATGGTTATGTAATACTATTTATACCACAATTTCTCTCCGAATTAACATATCTCAGTCACCATTTTTTGAAAGTCATTACAAGTTGTCGAAAATTTGGTGCGAAAACTCAATATTATCAAGCAACTGTCAACACATAGACAATTATAAGTGCTTTTAATACAGCTAAATCATGTCACAACAATGAGACGTAATTCACAGAAATTCGCGAGTCGCGACACGGAATGCCATTGTTGCATTCCCTGAAGGTTATGAACGTATTTCATATATTTCAAATAGATTTTAAAGAATATATAAAATATTAATTTGTAAACGTATAATAAAAGATGGAATGTAAGAAACAAAGAAATATGAAATAATATACAAATTCTAACTTATATAGCATGTAACTGCGCGGATTAATTTCTCATTTTACGTTCACGAAGAGCAGGATATTCGGAGGGGGCGACTACGTTTAACGCCAAATTACTCAAAAAACACTCATATTTTCAAAAAATTCAACATGACCTTATTTGAAGGTGTTTTTGATGAACACATTTCATCAAGAAAAAACTATACATTCACAAATGTTGTTGTAGGAAGACGACGAAAAAATTTTAATTTTTTCAATTATCAAAAAATAAGGCATTTCAACGAAGATGAAGGTCTACACCATTTTCAAATGTTCAAATTTAATCAAAAAAAATTACGCCGTTTTTAAGCAATAATGGTTTAAAAGAAATGAAAAATACACAAAGTTTCGCACAAAATACTCAAGTTTCTCTTCATAATTATAGTAGTAGAAGACGCTGTTGAATTTTTTCAATTTTCGAAAAATAAGGTTTTAAACGAACATAGACCTGCGCCATTCTCTTGAATGTTCTTTACACTCTCCAATAAGAAATTTTAATCAAAAACGTTGGAGCAATTTTTTGAAAAAATTGAAAATGTCCCAGATGTTTCATGTAAAGAACTCCCCAAAATTAAAATAATAATTTCAAACGCCGCGACGTTAGCCAGATCGATTGGGGAATATCAATTTTAGAGAAAATTGGCTGAACGTTTTAGCTGCTAGCGTTGTTCACAGACGGACACAGGTTTTGTCGTCAATTGATTTTTCGGTATCAAGGACCCTCAAAACATGGACTACGACTACACCACATGTTAAATGATTTTTTTTTCTAAATTTAGCAACTTTTTCGTTACCATGGCTTGGCAATATGAGTTTTTCTTCCGAAAATTCGCCGCTATTACCCGCAGAATTACTTAACTTTCTCTTAAGAATTTCCTTCTTAATGACGAGAAATTAAAATCTCTATCATCAAAATTGTACTTTTTCAATGTTAATTTATGTTGTTAGTAATTTTTGAAAATTCTGAGACTAAGACGAAAGTGGGATCACTACCATCTTCTTTGCCGTTCTTTTGCTACATACGAGGAAAAAAATAAGAAAAATATTGAGACATTTAAGAAAATAATTGTTTAATATGTTTTCAAAATTTTCTGTTTCACGTAAAATTATGCGAAAAATATTCAGATTTTCGAAAAAAATTAAACATGACCTAATTTCAAAGACAACAGATTTCATTAAGGAAAAAAATTCATTCTTTCTTATTTTATTTGAAGGAAGACGTGGAAAAAAAATTGATCTTTTGCAATTTTAAAAATTCAAAGAATGAAACGAAAAAGCGGTATGTGCCGTTTTGACTCGTTTTTTCTCTATTAGAAAAAAAAATATTTAAAGAAAAACTTTGAAGCCATTTTGTGACAAATTTCAAAATGTTGAGGTTAAGGCTAAGTTGAGGTAAAGTAGTGCCAAAAATCAAAATACTATGTTTCAAGTTCAAGGGGCCGCGACTTCGGTCAGATCGATTGGGAAATTCAGAAAGACACGGTTCAGGAACTGATTTTTTCGTGTTTCCGAGTGTGTCAACGGCTATGGTCGTTATTCCCGTAAGTATAGTTCATGTTTTCTCCGGTGATTGCGGTCATCTTCCCCCGCTGAATGACGAGATCCGGTGCCGACCTACCGTCGGCTAGTGGGGTTTCCCTCTAACCAGAGCTCTCTCACCAGCGGGGCACCGCCCCAGCCGGGACAAGCTCTATGCTCCCGACTGGTCTCCCGGAATATGTGGTAGTGTAGTGCATGTTAGTGTGTGTATGGGGAGAGAATGGGACAAGGAAGAGGAAGGAAAGATCGCACGGTCCGTGGCCTGTTTGTTAGGGTACTGCTACGGCATTCGCCTAGTGTTGATCGGAGAAACCACGAAAACTACTGATCAGAGCAGCAGATTCTGCTCCAGACAGCGACTGAATTCGACCTCGCAGAAAAGCTAGTGTCGAAAATCCTGCCGTCGTCAGGACTCGAACCTAGGACCTCCCGGCCAGAGGCGCTGCAGTGACATCAGTTGATGCACTGAGCTACAGCTCCCGGTCTGGCCGTTTGATGTTAAGTTGTCATGCAATTTTCGCTTGTAACACAAAATTATTTACAACGTGGAAAGATTTCACACGGATTCAGCTAATTTATTTTAATTCAATGAGAATAAGCAATGTCATCTAAATGTATATTTAGTGCGGAATTAAATAGATATTTTAATATCTTCTTATTTCATTTTACTAATCGTGAATTCAAAGGAAATGACAAATGCATCAGATTATTTCTTGGATTGTAAATCAATAAATACATGTATCTAAAACCGCCCTTTTTTTAAATTCTTATTAATACAATAAATTATCCACTTATTTAATTTTTATTGACTGGCGCCAGCAAAGTTGATATTTTTATAGTATTCTTGTGTAGTATTTTTGTAGTATTTTATAGCATTGGTTCAGTTTCAAGGCGGGTGTTACTTGCTATTGCGAAGGACAAAGCGCACACGTAGGCGACAGGAAGCGTGCGTCTGCCCCAGCCTCGCGATATCCGCCGCGCCACGTGGAAAAGCCATCAGTTTCATTAGCCGCTTGCGCCTTCCCGCAACCGACAGCATCTCGTATGTTATTATGCGAGTAAAGGGGCCATCGGAGAGTGGGACGGTGTTCCTACGGTGTAAGAGGTATTGAAAGGTGTCAAGACTGCATTTGACTACCCTTTTTTTGAACAAAATTTTCCAATGATATCCTTGAATTTAATTTTGGGTAAAAACCATGCCTTTACGAGGATTAGCTGTCTGATACATTTTACGCACAAGTCATGTCAAACATTTTCTCTTGCATATCTTTTTCAGCTATTTTTCTTCAGTTTTTGTGGGGGGTCTGGCCTACAGTCCCACCGTAAAAACGGCCCTCGCTGTGTGTCTTGAGAGTGCCACTGAAAAGTTACTACTGGGAAGCCCTAGAAGTCTCCCCAGCCTAGTAGCTTATAAATGAACTTTGGGAGGAGGTTGAGGGTGAGACGGTTCGCCAACAGCTTTGGACCGACCCTAATTGCATTTCTAATATTCTCATCAAAAATCTACAAATGAAGGGACATGAAGTTCTTCTGAAAATGTACAATTTAATCTGGACAAAGAACTTATTTTCAAAATTAAGAAGAACCATATAGTAGTTCCAGTATCTAAATCTGGTAAAAATAGATCAAAAAGTGAAAATTACAGACCTAATTCATTAACGTGTAAAATGTGCAAAATTCTTGAAAAAAAATATCTACACACGATTCAGTTTGTTTCTGGATTTTAATTTTTTTTTAAAAAATCCCACTCTCAGTTTATCTTCAGATCAAATAATTAAACATTAGCTCACCTTAAAAGTATTGATACGTGTATATAAGACGCCTTTCCTAGTAACCAACATGTTTTAGCCATCAACTTAAGACACTGAGAAAGCTTAAGATATGGAGTGGATAAACAAAATCCTAGGAAAATTACACTAGAATGGAAACGAAGGAAATATGTCACTTAATTAAAGGACTTGCGAAAGATAGGGTTATTCAAGTGAGAGTTAGTGGCTGCCTTTCTGAAGAAAGGAAGATAGAAAAGAAATACCTCAAGGATCCGTAATGAGCGTCACACAATTTCCTCTAGCAACTAATGATAGAGACAAATGTCGAATCTCCGGTGTTAACAAGAAAATATGCCGATATCACCATTTTCTATAATATAAAGGAAGATTTATTTCTTCTAATCAGCAAATCATGCAAAATTCCTTATGTAAATTTAGAACTGAGAACAGGATTTTAATGATCTGCTAAAAAACGAATGCATATTATTAACAAGAACCATGTAGTAAATATGCCTCCACTGCTGAGTGCATATTATTAGAAAGAACCTTATAATGATATGCTTTGTGACCGTAATTTAAATATGGTAGAGTACAAAAATAATTGGAATTCTCTTTGAGTCGAAAATGACGTGGAAAAACATACAGCATTTAACAGATGAATGTAAAAAAAATTAAAAGTCTCAATTCAATCATCTCTAAGACCCTCCTTTGGAAATACTACAGTTCATATTATGAAGATAAATAAGATTTTTAATAGTAATTTCCAATCTTAACAAGATTGGGTTAGTGCATTCGTTTGAAAGATAACAATCTAACCTAAATAATAGTGGCAAGGCTCAGGCCTTTAGGCGTGCTATTCCGCCTACCAACGTAAATTTCCATACGCCCCATTCGCTATCTACCAGAGAAAGAAGGCATTATTCGGACGACAAAACATGCTTTTTCACTGTAATTTAGCTTAGAGGTTTCGTTTAGGCTTGAGAATATTTTACATGCAGCAAATCTAAAACATGGGGCAGCCTCTCTTCTCTCTGGTTACTTCCTCTCTGAAGGAAGGCATACGAAGGGTTTCTACGCCCTGAAAACACTCGAATAGCTTTGAACCCTCCAACTTGAATATACCAATCCCATACGCTAACCCCACTCCACCGAAACACATTTTTTGGAGATGTAAATCGAATTTGGCCTCAAAAGTCGGGAGAAATGATAAAAGCACGAATGAAGGCAGGTAGGCTCTCGTGAGGTTGCGTAGCACAGAAGCGTCACGGGCAGGGCGGCCCGGGCATTGGACTGGCCTCGGGCAGGTAATCCGCACCTTCGCATCACCCCCGCTGTCAGTCGCCCCGCGGGGTTCCGCCGCCCACGCCCGCCGCCGTCGCCCTGGCAACGGCCCCGCGGGAGGGCGGCGGCGGTGGTTGCACGCCATTGTCCCGGGGCAATTGAATTCGGAAGTCACCTATGGAGATCTGCGCCCCACCGCCAGTGCCTGTTCAACCCCTTCCCCCTTCCCGACCACGTTTCACCGTTCCCCTTCCTCCCCTCTTGCGGCCAGCATCTTCCAGGCTCCGACTCATAGAACGAGACTCGAGAAGAATAGCTACATTACGAACAGTTACGCTGTACCCAGGTGAGATGTAAACATTAGATTTTTTTACAATTCCTGATAAATAAATAAATGTTACCACAGGGCACCGTATTTGATTTAAATTCGGCGCCTAACCCCAAATAAGCAAATGTAAGATCTTTCTGGCACAAATGAGAGCTAAGCTCTTGCATTTTTAAATATCGCGCTGTGGAGACTTTTCTTAAATTCTGCGAAGCTCATTTCAGAGAGTAAATAGCAACCTATAGAATTTTACATTTAAAAGTACTTCGCAGCATTGCTAGCAGGGCGCAGAACTGTCTAGACTAACGTGATAAAAGTTCCGAGAAAAAGAAATTCATGAGAAATCGCCAGTTCTTGTACAGTTGAATGGCGAATTGAACCACACTGATCGCCAATCACGCCGCATACGAAGCGGAAGGCATTTTGGCAAAAACCAAGACCTGTTTTTCATCATCTAAGTATTCATGTATTGTTGACACTCTTTGCCGACGAGTAATTTATGCTCCATGAACGACACGCCCAGATAGAAATGACAGTTGATGAAACCACGAGGAGATTGGTAAAGAAATGCCGACATAAGCAAATACGGTAACACATTTTGACGTCACTCCCAGCCTGCTCGCTCCGTTCTTTGGGAGGGCAATAGGGTGATCTCATGTTATTAATTTCCTCTCCGGACAAGGAATAGGATCCAGGCCCTGTTTCTGCGAGTCACCACTCTGACGTAAGAAGTCCAGGTTGTGTGCATTTAAATCGTGAAAACCAACTTTTATTCTTTTAAGCAAAAACTACAATAGCAAAACTACTCTTGAATAAACAAAAAACGTCCCGGCGTGGAGCGCGGGTGTTGGTCGGGCACGGCGACGCGGCGGCAGCCGCTGCGGGCAGTGTCTGGGAGGCCCCTGCGACTCAGGGCGACGCGGCGGCGCGTCAAGCGAAGCAGGTGCGCGGCGCCCGCTCGCCACGAGCGCGTGCAACGCCATGGCAGCTTTGCCGCGTGCGCCACGGTATGACGCGGCGTCATGGCAAGCGGAGCGAACAAGGCCTCTCTTCGCCTCGGGCACGGCCAACGCTTCTGCGGTGCTGCTCGGCTGGTGGGGCAAGTGGCTCGGCCGTGGCGTTCTCTCGCCACGGCCTGCGGCAGACGGAGCGACGCGATTAGCGCCTGGCCGGCTTGGCCGAGGGCGTGTCGCTATGGCGCGGCGTCAGGGCAAGCTGCTCGGGCACGGCAACCTCTCGCCACGGCACATTTCCTCTCCCGATTCTTGCGACCGACTACACAGCCGGATGTCTCGCTCCACTCTCTGAAACACACTGCCTCGCTCCCTCCTCCGCCTACTCCGCACTACCCCTACCTGACTCCCCGCCGCGCTACCTCACTACGCTGCGCCCCCTTGCCTCCCCGCCCTTGTTCCGGCGCAAACACAACGGGGTGACGTGGGCAGTGACGTCTCAACATAATATCGTTCTTAAAATATTTAGTGCTGGCAAAAAGATTCATACTCCGCGCCGGCATGTGTTGACAGACTAATTGTTCTATTTTCAGAAGCTGAACGCTGTTCGTAGTGTGACAGCGAAATTCACAGTTTTCTGATTATTTGCTTTCACACCAAATACTAACCTCCAAGATTAGTTCGTTGTCCTAACAATAAGTAAATAAGAATCTCTTGGTCTATTACCATAATGTGCATTAGGTACTACATTCATTGCTTTAGCTCGTAATATAACATATTTCAATACCGGTTGGTTGTATTTTTTGGGATAGATGTTCGGAACGACACGACCATTTAATACAACGCGACTTCAAGAGACTTAACTGGAAAATCATTGGATTAATTGAAAATTATATATAACAGAACAAATCTAGGATGGGGATATTTTATTGTAACAATCCCCACTGCACCGTAAAGCACAGTAGAAGAAAAGGAATGAAGTATTAAGAATGAAGTAAAGAGGGCAGAGAGGTCACGAATGGGAGATTAGACCGCGCAGACGAGCGAGGAATGAACACTCACCGCCCAGAGCGCGCGGCGGGGTGAAGCGACTCAGTGCACTTGCGATCGATCGGCGTCCCAGAACAGACCGGACCGGGCAGTCTGTCGTGCCGCGGCTTTTAGGCCGCTAAATGCATATTTCATGTCGCCCAGGCACCCATTAGGGCGTGCGGTCGCCGAAGCCCAGGCAACCGACGCGACTCGACGGCCCGGACCGTGCAGGCGGAGCAGAGCGTGGAGGGGCTGGGTGAAGCGGGAGGGGCGGGGCGGAGGAGGTCGCCGGAATGCCGGGTGCAGTGGTGGTGGGGCAGGCGGGTAGGAGGTGCAGTGTATAGTAGGAGGGGCGGAGAGGTGGAGTGGCAACGAGATGGAGCGGTGGAGCAATGACGAGGTGGGGCGATGGCGGAGTGGAGTGGAGGGCTGGTGAGGTGGAGTGGTAGCGCGAAGGAGCAGTGGTGGAGTCGACCTGTGGCGAGATGGAGTGGAAGCGAGGTGAAGCGGTGGCGAGATAGAGCTGTGGTAGGGTGAAGTGGTGGTAGGATGGAGCAGTGGCGAGGAGGAGTGGTACCGAGATGGAGTGCTGGCGAGGTGGTGATGTGGCGAGGAGGCGAAGTGCAGCAGTTGCTGGAAGGAGAGCTGGAGGGGAGGAGCGGTGCCGGGGTGGACATGTGGTGGGGTGGAGCGGAGGCAGGGTGGAGCAGTGGCGGGGTGGAGCGGAGATGGAGTGAAACAATGGCGGGGTGGTGATGTAGCGGTGGAGGTGGCGAGATGAACATGTGGTGGGGTGGAGAGGTTACGAGGTGGAACAGTGACGAGTTGTTGGAGTGGTGGTGAGGTGAAGCGGTGGCAGGGTGGAGATGAGGTGGGGGGGATGGAAATACAGAATTTTCAGCTAATTTTTACAGAAAATTTATCAAGAAGAGAAAAATATGTAATGCTGCCGAAAAAAGCAGGGAATTTTCGGAAGAAAAACTATTTTTAGCGAACATTAGTTAAGAAAAAGTGGATAAATCCAGTTACTAAATTTAGAAAAAAATTCTCAATATTATGGTGTAGCCACAATACATGTTTTGTGGGTCCTTGATATTTAAAAATAGATTGACAGCAAAACATTTGTCCGTCTGTCTAAACAAAGCTAACGGCTAAACCGTTCAGAGGATTTTATCCAAACTTGATATTCCCCAATCAATTTCACTGATCTCGCGGTCCTTTAAATTTGAAACAGATACTTTAATTATAGGGGTACTTGACATCAAGCCTTTGGGACATTTGCAAATTTCTTAGAAAATGTCTTCATAATTTTTGATTTTGAAATATAGACAATTTTTAATTAAAAAATTTTGACCTCGGATAGCGTAAGGACGTGGACTCGAGAGTTGTATGCTAAGCCATACTAACAAAAGTATCTTTTTATCTCTTCCTAATTGACTGATGATTTTGAATATTTTTCTGTAGTTGAAATGCACCTTTGTACACATTTTGGCATCTTTGTTAAATGGTATGTGCAAGGGAAATTTTTTTGAATGATCATATGAGTGAAGTTTTCAAAATTGATACCTCAAATAAGTATAAAATGTTTAAAAAGTGAATATCAAAAGAACACCTCCTAAAAATGTGGATTTGTGCATGTTTAAACGACCTTAAATTTTTCAATTTATTTAAATTGGTGCATTGGTTTCAGAGAAAAAGTATCTTATGTATCAAAAAATGTACTAAGAGAAACAAGAATTTTAGTTTCTACCTTCTTTTGTTCCATTCAATTATTGCATTGTCCAATTGTTACAATGTTTATGGTAAAATCCAACAATAAACATAAAATTCACTACTTAGAAAAAGTTTCTGCCTAAGAGGACTCAACATTTTTATAACGAACTGCAAACGCAGAACGGCCAGGCGACAGCATGTCAGGCTAAGAATTTAGAACATCATGACACTGAACGTTTAAAAATTCGTAAAAAGTATTTTGGAAACTGAAACAAGCAAAATATGTATATATCCTGACCGAAGAAAACAGGGTTATGGAATAGAAGCAAAAACAATTTTGAAAAAAAATATTGTTTTTGAATTCCTGGGTCTCCTAAGGAGGGAAGACCTAATGTTCCTTGAAAATTCTGATTTTCGAAAATTTCAAAAATTGACATTTTTTTCGGCTTCTTCCTAGACCTTTTCCTTAATAAAATCTGTCGTTTTTAATTTAATTTTGATTTTAACTTTTTAATTTTTTTCTAAATGAATGTATTCACGAAAAACATCTAAAAATAATGACATTTTCAAAAACATGTGTATTTTTTGCGAAATTTTTTGTCGAACCATAGGCAATTTTTATTTTCTTTAAACCAATCTTTCTTAAAAACGGTATACAATTTTTTAATTATATTTAAACCTGTGATAGTGTAAAGTGCGTTTAAGAGAATGATGCAGGTCTCATTTTCGTTGAAATAATTGATCCTTTGAAAATTAAAATTATTAAAATTTTTTGGTGTCTTCCTACCATTGCAATTGTAAAGATACAATTTTTTAAACGAAATTTGTTTATCAACATCTTTAAATAAGGTCAAGTTGAATTTTTTGGAAACATGCTTCGTAAGTTAGAATTTGTATATTATTTTATATTTCTTTGTTCGTTGCTTATCTTTTATACATTTACAAATTAATGTTTTAGAAATTATTTAAATCCTATTAGAAATATATGAAAGCGTGAATTTTAAATGCCAAAATTATTAGAGTTACAAGTCATTGAAACAGAAACAGATAAGCATTTTTTTAAAAAAATATTACATCTTTAATTGCAATTACCCTTTCATCGTGTTATTTTTGGTCTGTCACCGTTGAAAATTGTCCATTTATGCCACTTAAAAATGTTTCTCAACTCTTCTTGCTCTCCATGAATCATAGCGGCCGACGTCTGGTCTCGCTTTTCAAACGAAGTAGTCACATGGTTTATGACGGAAACAGGTGCTGTGCTGAACGAGCAAAAATCGGTGCACCGGAGGAGCCCACCTATCTCTATCCACCATGGGATATCCGGAGGAAAACAATATTGTCCACGTGCGAACGGAAGTGGCACCTCGGATGCTGCTCCCACGTAGCTGCGATCATTTAAAAGCACTTTTGGCACACGCTAGTTACTTGGCGAAAATATTTTTAAATAGAAATGTTGAAAAAACAGAAATTATGAGTAGACTGTTTATAAACAAATGCGGGATCCCAGTTTTTGAAGGAAGTGACGATGATTAATATTGTGTATGATTGTCTAAATTTCAATGCTTGGTAAAGAAACGAGACGCGTCGTTCGGTTATAATACGTAATTTGATAATGCGTGATACCTTGTTGATTTTTCCTTTATTTTCAGGACGCATTTGTTGCCAGAATCATCTTCGCTAATGTTTGGATTTAATAAGATAGAAGAGAGAGGATTTAATAAGATATAGGGAGAGATCGAGTATGAATGTTTGGTTTAATGAGTGTACTGGAATAGTTATATTCATCATGAACTATTTTAGTGAAGTTTTCTATTTCTATATCAATTTTTTGTGTATTCTCTAAGAAGTTTGAGAAATTACAACTTGAATTTATATATGAACGACATTCCAATTTATTTGAATGTTATGAAGGGTATCATTAATATTTAATAGTGAAGAATTAAAGCATATTTTAATAGGGAGATGGTCGGAATCTAATTCAGGAATTCGAGATAGAGAGAAGTGTAAATTGGCAGTTTTTGTAATTATTATATTTAAAATATCTGGTATTATATAGTTGTGATGAGAGTAATAGGTTGGTTCACAGAGAGCATGTAGGTCTAAATTATTTTCAATTATATATTGTTGTAGACGAATACCCTGTGGATTTGATGAGTTGCAACCCCAAGAAGCGTTTTTGCTCTTGAAGTCTCCCATAACAATAACTGAATTAGATTGTAAAATGAGGTTGTAAATTTGAGTAGGAAAGGGTTTGTTTGGAGGTTTATAAAGAGTAAATGGTGTTATTTATTTTAATTTCTAAATCTATAGATTCTGAAATGTCAGATATAGGAAAAAATGTTTGTTGATTAAATATAGAATTCTTGTTGATGAAATAAAAAAATCCTACCATTTCTATAAATTGTATAACCTTTAAATACATTTTTTCTTTAGAGGTTAGATGAGTTTCAGAAACACACGCTATGTCAATATTGTGAAATGTTAAAAAGTGATTAAAGTTGTCGCTTTAGACCATTAAAGTTCCAGTTTAGTAATGTTTTATTTAGATTTCTATTGTTACTAAAGGCCATTTAAAAGTGGGAAAAGGAGGTTTTGTTATAAAGTCAGAATATGCGGGATAAGTATGAAATAATTTGTTGAATTGTGTTGGAAATTAAGGGTGTGCAATTTGAAGTAGAAGGGTTTTGTTTTAACCCGTAATTGCCGCTAAACCCTACCCCTATCCTTATTCCTTCCTAATTCTGGCCGCTGGGTAGTGACGCAGGAGCGCGCGGTGGGAGGCGCGTACGCGGAGATGCTACCTGGCGGTCCTCTTGACAACCGACTGCGACGAGACAGACAATATTAACAAGCGCTGTTAGTAATGGGAGGATTACTCCGAGAAGCGCAAAGCGCTCAACGCCCCCCCCCAAGGGGCTTGGAGACGCGTTGCAAAGTAGATGCGACAAATTAAAAAAAAAAGTGCCTTGAGTTAGGGTAGGCTCTGTCAAGGCGCGCGCCAGACGCGTCTCATGTGACCAGTCTGTGCAGATGCACCGATTCCTGGCACCAGACAATAGTCATGAGATCAATAAGTGCAGATAGATATTCACTTCTCTGAACTTACTTCAATGCGGCATGAGATTTTGAATCCATTTTATCCCGTTTTACAAGAAACTCGTTATTCCATCTAAACACAGCATTTTTTCCGAGTCGTTGGCGTAAGACAAGGAACGGTCTATTGCTACAGCAAGACCTAGCAGCCTACAACCATATAAAATGAGCTCAGGTTGGGAGAACCATCAATAGAACCAAATAGGTGCAAATCTGCCGTAGTGCACTCGATATTTGCCGGTAGCAAAATAAGTCCGCTTATTTAACTGCCACACCATCTTCATGCTGTACATGGTGTACACATGGTGTTTGTTTAAAGCAAATTTTAAGGTTCCTCATCTGTGCCGTCTACAGGTTAGCTTAGAATGGAATTTGGTAGATTGGCAGAATAGTTATATATCATGAAATAAAGCACAAGTAAATTCAACACTTACAGATTTCAGAAGTGGAAGGAATTCTCGTTAGTTGGTCCACGAATATTCCAGAAAAGTTATTTGATCCACACACTTGAAGATTTATATTTATTTAATAAATAATTTTCATAACTGTGACAATTGGCAACTTCTATGTTGAGGTAATGTTAGTCTCCGCGGAAACCAAGGCGTAAAAGCCCCATTAGTCGCATAGCCTCAGGTTTCGTGGTGTAATTCATACACAAAATTTAGACAATTATATTGTTTGGGTCAGAGGTCTTCGTACATATAAGTCTTTGAACCTGACAATACAGGGATAAAAACCACTGAAACTGGACCAAAATTTCAAAAATGGATTATGGACCTCTCTCCAGAGGAGTGCCCACCAACAGAAATGCACACGTGATGTAAGTAATGGAAAGCTCCATGATTACCGTTCGTAAGAATCTACATATCGTAAGAGAAAGAAGATAATCGACTGATTGCTGATATTAACAAATATTTTTTCCTATCATCGGGTTTCAAAAGTAAAGTTCAAAATTCGAAAGTTCCTGAAAAAATTAAAACCATTTATGATTACGTAATACTATGTTACTATTGGCTGACATAATAGTGTGGATTGCAATAGATAAGTAAATTCATTTCAAAGTTTTGATAATACTAGTCCTGTGTACAGTATATCGATACGTTTCATGTAGAAATGATAGAATTACAAATGTCTCAGCATATGGTGGCGTCGCCATTTTAATTTCCAAGGAACTCAAACATGAACAGATTTTGACTCCACTATCAGCGAACCTCGAATCGGTCGAAATTAAAATAACCCTAAACTCCAGAACGTTAAATATAGTAGCAAGTTTTTGTAAGTACAAACCGCCTAACAAAACATTCAGATTATTAGCATATCAAACATTTTTTAGTGTAAATAGCCCAACAGTCATGATTGGAAATCTTAATAGCAAGAATAATATGTGGGGTTGTAACTTAACAATTTGACAAGGCAAAAAAATTGGCAGAATTTGTAGCGTCCTCTAATATAAAATGATTTTCTCCAAACAAATTTATTCGCTATGCTACTAATCCCAATGTTATCCCAGATATTTTGGACATTGTTCTTACAAAAGATAATAATTTTCCGATATACCAAAGTGTTTTACCAGACCTCGATTCTGACCACTGCCCGGTGGTCATCTCACTTTCTTTGCCAATTGATAAAACAAACATCAATGAATTAAAAGGAAATACCATCTAGAATAAGGCTATCGACACTATTGGCAGAAATGATGCTTTGAAATATTCCAACTTTCTATTGTCAGATCTATGGCATATTAAAACATTGTTCAGATCAGACTTGCAGAAACTCTTCTATGAACAAAATTATATAGCATTTTGCTTATCATGAAGACGTGTATATTTTCCAAATGAATGAAAGATATCTATAATTTTGGCTTTTAACAAACCACGCAAATATCCCCGTCTCCCCTCAAACTACATAACGATCAGTTATCTTTTTTACCTTTCAGAAATCTTACAAAAATTAATACTAAGTTAGTATTACTAACTAGATTAAATAAATTCCTTTCCGCTAATAATGTTATTAGTGCAGTCGATAAGTCATTTTGCCTTGCAAAAGGTGAGGTAGATTTCTTTTGTTGTTTAAGTTGGTATTAGTAAAGAATCTAAATTTTCCACCTCGAAATACTTTTGGTAGCCAAAAAAACAACAATTTCGGGCATTTTTTTTTATTTTTTGCGTAATAACTATTTAATGGTTGGTCTTAGCACAAAAGTAGTTATGAACAATTTTAAAGGTCATAAAATTCTCTACAAATTTGCAAGAAGAAGAGGAAGGGGATTTCGCTTAGCTAGTAATGTTAATAAGACTCAGTAGCGAAGCTGAAAAGTAATCTGGGAGCCTTGGGGTAATCTGGGAGCGGGTTGAGCTTGATTTTCCATTTTAAGGACCAATCTTCTTTGTTTTTCATACGCAGTTGAATTTTATTGCAAGTGTAATTTAATGAATGGTTGGACATGAATATGGCAGTATCGTCAGTAAATTGTGCGATATGTGTGTAGGGAGAGGTATGTATGGTATATCAGATGTGTAAAGGTTGAAAGGGGGGATCCTTGGGGAAGTCATGCTTTTATTTTACGGGGGTAGGAAACGTGCTTCTCTACTGTTACTGTAAATGGCCTGTCTATTATAAAATTTTTAATGATTTGTAGTAAGGTAATTTGGAGTTCCGTTGGTTTTTAGTTTATATATTAGGCCTGGGTGCCAAACTGTCGAACGCCTGTGAAAAATCTAGGAAGGTGGCTATTGTGGTTGTTTGTTTTGGAAGGCAGTATGGATGTGTTCGGATATTCGAAGTAGCTGGTGTGAGGTGGAGTATTGATGAAGCCAAAGTGGTGTTTCGGTGTGGTCTGGGATTTTCTATTGTGTTCAATTCATCGAACTTTGAAACGTGATTACTTGAATCGTTTAAATACTCAAAACAAAATAATGAAGCATTTTCTCAGTTCATGTTTATCAACTCAGATCACAATGTGAACGCATTTGATGGTCTAACACTTTCCATCATGGGCGGAATAATGACAATAATTCGAGCTTCTTCTGCGACCAAATACTCATCAGGAATGCGTGTTTTTTGCTGATCTCACTCATATTGGCAGTTTTCTTCTGCATTGATTATTGATGATATCAAGGAAAACTTCGTAATTTTGTGCACACAATTTCTGTATGTATAGGACAGTCCTTTTTTGTTTTTATAAATTCAGTCGCCTTCTCTTCCCCACTCAGGAAACAATAGTTTTTGAAATTTTATGCGATCTCGCTGAGACTGTTCACTTTCCTTTCAAGTTGATGCAGAAATCAATTTTGGAAGAATATACTTCGCATGACAGGTTCCAAGTAGTCACATCCTCCCACAAGAACAATTTTTGAATTGACATGACTCATTTCTCCTTCACCTCAACCTTCAACTTCGTCCACTCTCCTCACATATGAAATACATTCCCGATATGCATACTTAAATGTACTTTATTGGCAGTGTTCATTGTGAACCTCCCGTTCTAAGAGGGTCGAGAGGGAAACAAGTGATGTAGAAGCGATATAAGTAGCGTAATAGGGGATATGGCATTGCCGAGACTTAAGATGTCAAAATCTCTTGTAGATAATAATCTCCATAATGTCCTTACATTAAAAATAATATATTTCGATTATTATGAAACGCATCATAGTAGTATATTTACCACTAAATACGATATTTCCTTCTTGGAGCAGCAGTAATGTTGTTATTAATATTGATAATAATAATATACCAGAAGCGGTAGCTCAGTGCATCAACTGATGTTACTGCAGCGCCTCTGACCGGGAGGTCCTAGGTGCGAGCCCTGATGGCGGCAGAATTTTCGACACTAGCTTTTCAGCTAGGTCGAATTCAGTCGCTGTCTGGAAGAGAATCCTAGCGGCCGGCTGCTTTGATCAGTATTTTTCCGTGGTTTCTCCGATCAACGCCAGGCGAATGCCGGAGCAGTACCCTAACAAACAGGCCCCGGACCGCACGCGATCCTTCCTTCCTCTTCCTTGTCCTATCCTCTCCCCTTACACTCTCACACTTACACTAACATGCACTACACTAACACATATTCCGGGAAACCGGTCGGAAGCGTAGAGCTTGTCCCGGCTGGGGCGGTGCCCCGCTGGTGGGAGAGTCCTCGTTAGGGGGAAAACCCCGCTAGCCGGCGGTAGGTCGGCGCCGGATCTCGCCATTCAGCGGGGGAAAATTACATCCGTATCCCGAGAAAAAACATGCACTACACTTATGGGACTAATGACCTAATCTGTTGACGCACCCGGAATCACTAACCAACCAACCAATATAATAATAATAATAATAATAATAATAATAATAATAATAATAATAATAATAATAATAATTTGATGAAGAAAAAACGAACGTCATTTCATTCTATTGGAATGCTTTTGATATAAGTAAATCCTTTTAGTTAGCAGAACGTATAGGCCTACTATCATTCTTACCAAAACTTTCAAACGCAAGTGTAACGTCCGGAAGTATTAAAAATAGTATTATTTTATCGCTTTTTATTTATAATGCTCTTAAGAATCCAAAAATACTACAATAAAGAGACTATCCGAAATTTTGTTGAACTTCAGAATAAAAAGGAAAATTTGGAGAAATTTTAAAATCCTATAGCTCTCTTACTATTTGCTTCAGATAAGTAATTTATAGAGTAAATTTGTACAGACTTTTACGACCTTTAAAATAGTTTGTAACTGTTTTTGGGCTAAGATCAACCATTAAAAAGTTATTACGCAAAAAAACAAAAAAATCCCGAACTGTTTTTGGTTTTTTGGCTACCAAAATGTTTCCCGGCGTATTTCGAGGTGAAAAACGTAGGGTTTTCGTATTAATAAAAATATAAATAAAATCTTCTACCTCACCTTTTGCAAGGTGGACCCCCTTAAGGTTCCCCGTCGACTGCACTATATCCCCACCATTCCATTCAGTTTCAAATCGAACCATGCCACGACGTTGCAATTACTTCAAATCATCGATCACATTGCAAACACCTTTCATCACATTTTTTCGTGATATCAAAAAAGATTCCGACATATATGGCATCTGTATGGTATGGTAGTCTGTATGGTAGAAAGTATGGCATCTATACAAAGTATGGTATAGTAGGAAATGATGTGGAGTTTACCTTTGCATCATAGAAGCGTTGTTTTGTCGCCCTTGCTTAAACAAGTATGACAAAACAACGCCTCAATTCCATGTCTATCTTTACAACATTATACAACATTTTTTTTAAAAAATAACGTGTACTCTACAGTTAAAATTAATAGAACTTTCTCCCAAAAATGTCCTACTAATGCAGCAGTACCTCAGGGATCCTGCCTCTGCCCTGTACTTTTGTAATATCTTTCAGGCATTCCAATGTTATCTTCTTCAGAAACTGCACTATACCTGATGACACTTATGTGTTCACTTCACATGCAGATATCTTATGTGCTTATGTTAACTTACAAGAAAATCACGACAAATATGTTCAATGGGCAGAAAAATGGATAATAAAACTAAATTTCAGCAAATATCTCGCCAAAATTTTTACACTTCGTAAACTTTACTTTCCTCTCCCTTTAAAAATATTTAATACACCCATTCCATGGCTATCAAAAAACGAAACTATACAATATTTGGGTATTGAATGGACTCACCACTTTGACATGGAATAAACACATAAAAATTATATTAATAAAACATATCAAAATTTCACTTCTCTCGTCTAAATCTCCATTGCATTATGAATGTTCACTACTTTTATACAAATCAATAATCAGACCCACTTTTGCATATGGTTCTCCCATATGAACTAATGCTGCGAAAATTCAATTAAAAGATAAATTACAAATTGTACAAAATAAATTTATCCGTAAAGCTCTACAAGCCTCATGGTTCATACCACGTAATCAATTACATCACGAACTAAATTTAGAAAACATTACAGATTTTGATAAAATTAAAGAACCTAGAAGTTTTCAAATTACTACAATATTTCCGACATAAAACTACTTTTAATCTTGGCCAATCTTACATATTTCCACGCAGAATTAAATTCCGATTCCCGGAAGACCGATTCAGACCTCCATAGATTACACTTACACACTTACATTACCTCCTTACACTTACACACTACAACATACTACTTTCACTTCCACACTTTCAGAATGTTAATTATAAACATTTTCTCTCAATAATCATAACTAATCACACTTATTCTGCCCTAACAATTAGGGACAATTAACGTGCGAGTGATCAACTCTAACAAACCTATTAATTTTAATTTTTAAATGCCCTGAAACACTTTAACAGTCGAAAAGGTAGAAAATGAATTTTAAAAAAAATTAAGGCAACTTCAAACTTTTGATACGTTGTTCTGTAAAATTTCCTCAAATTCGACGGCCGCCTGGCCGCGATAGGAGAAATATTGATTGAATAACATACTAGCTATTGACCTTAACGATTCAGTGTTGATAAACTTTTATTAAGCGAATTATTTCACATGTAATTATATTAAAATAATTTAAGTCATGTACTTTGAGATTATTTTTGTATTCTTTCTATTAGTTTTGCTTTCTACAGAATATAAATGTTCAACAGGACGGAGTATTTCCACCCATTACCATGCATTATATTTTGGGAAGTAGAATGTAAAATTAGACTAGCGAATCAATTCCTAATCACCGCCTCAAATATAATTTTAGAGGTTGACAGCAGTGTCAAAGCTTGTAGCAAACAAAATAGTAAACTCTAGAAATTAGAGACTGTTACACTAATAATAGATACTCACTAAATTTTTGATGCGGAGAAACTGAGAAAAGAACTCAAAAGAACTGAATCAATTATTCAAAAAACTCATAAAAGACCACAAATTGATTTGTTTAGCGTTTGAGTTACATATTATTATATATTATAATATTGTTTCACTGCTTGCCAATTAGTATATGATGTTATTTTAGGAAAGATAGCAGAGCTGATGCTTCTTGTAATTAATTGAAAGACCTTTCAAGTTACATGAAAATATAGAAAAATTCTGTTTACTTTCTCGCTACCGCTTACGCAGTGGAGAGAAAGTTTTGTAATTCTGCGCCAAAAGCAGCAAATTTTCGGCAAAAAAAACTCTTATTTAAAATTCTTATACAATTTTCCAGGGGTTCTTTGCAATGCAAATCTTTAATGGACGATCCCTACTTTCGTATCAAGCAGGAAGAATTGAAACATCCAAGACGTGATTTTCTCATGGTTACACCAACATTCAATATGATCGAAGAGAAAATAAACACAAAAAAATATCTATCTCAAGAAAATCGTGTTTTGTGGAAGAAACAAATAGCGAAAGAAAATGAAGAAAATCCTCTTAAAGGGAAATCAGGAAAAATAAAATTTCAAGACAAGAAGAAAATAAAGTCTTTTGGGGCAAACATTTACAAAACATCTAATGGACAAGGTAAAGGGCCTGTCTGTAAACGAACTAATGTCTAACAAAACTACTTTGTATAGAATATTACAATGTATGACCAGCCATATTTATATTTTTATATATTTTTGAAAACGTCCAATTCAACCAAGAAGCGAGCAACGCAATGTTGCCAGCGCAACGTTGTCAACACTATATGCGTTCGATTGGCGCATAATTTCAAACGTTGGCCAAAACGCTTTTATCTATCTGTATTCAGATTTCAACTTGATTATCGGTTACACATAGTACATCATACACAGTTGATAAATAATTCTAAGACTAATAAACTAATTAAATTTCTAATATTCTACGATTTGTAGAATATTAAGTTATTGTGAGTTAATTGAAGTATTTGTAAGTTAATTTATTACCGTCTTTTTATATGACACCACCTCAAACGAAGCGCAGGAAAATAAAAAATTTAAGGTAGTAGATTTGTTAGATTGATTACGGTGAAGTACCGCCAAAAATACTTCCAATGGAAGTAAAATCTCTTTTAAAGATGGTAAGAAACAACTTGGTCCTTACTATTATGTTATTGTTTGATGAAGAACAATAAACTTGTATTAATATGACTTTATTATACGAAGAAGACGCTATAGCAGCCGCGATATAATCTGAATTGCACTCGCACGTACGGGGACTAACTAACAGTGGTGCCAAATATAAAGGTGGGTTTAGAGAGCGTTCACAATACACATATCTCCCTTTTCAAAGTTTTCAATAAAACTGTTTACACAATACTCGTGTTTACAAAAAGTCTTTCAAATACGTAGGCTTCCGCACTACTCTCTCTGACCTAATACATATTATCGACGGAGTTGTGTTTTCACCCATTCGCATGTTAAGAGTTTGTGTGGTTTGTTGAGCTTCCTCATTATTAGAATGTTCAGGTTGCAGAGTGCCACCTATAACATCCTGTATATCACTTTCTTCATTAGAAACATTATGATTTTGATCTCGTTGATAAAACTGATCAAAGATTTCGTCATAAATAATTTCTCCCGGAAAAGTATCAATTTCGTATTTTCGCAAAAACTTTCGATTTCTAACATACAATCTATCGTATTTATTTACTTTTACAACGAAGGTTCTAAGGCGTGTTCCATCGACTCAGCACCCGGCTCCCAGATTTTACCGTCAATCTGAATCATGAGTAGATTTCCAGGTACTAATGGCTTTAGATCTTTGGCTTGTTTATCATGATACAATTTCTGTCTTGTTTGCTTTTGTTCCAAAATCTGTTCATAATTCTGACTCACAATCTTTGGTTTTAAAAGTTAATCATTGGGATAACTCCTCGCCAAAGAGTATATCTCCTGTAGAGTATGACTCCTGACTCCTGAGGACTGACTCCTCGCAATCGCCTACTAAACAGCAATTGAGCTGAAGGAGTTCCTCTACCAAGAGGAGTGTTTCTATACTCTAACAATGTCAACTGCACATCTTTTCTATCATAAGAGTGCTTTTTTGATTAACTTTTTTATAGTCTGCGCGTGTCTTTCAATAAATCCATTCGACTTTGTATTTTGAGGTGAACTGGTTTTGTGCACGATTTCCCAATCTTCTAAGAACTTTTGAAAATGGATATTATGAAATTGTACATCATTACCTGAATAAAAAATTTTTGGTTTACCGTCGAAAACAAACACAGCATTAACTGCTTCAATAATACGATTATGTGTTGTATGATAACCAAGACAAAAATATTCTGGATACTTAGAATACGTATCAACTATCAATAGATATTGCTCGCCATCTAGACAGAACAAGTCTGTTGCAACACTTTGCCAGGGATATCTAGGAATCTCTCTCTATTAAACAAGGTTTCCTCTTGATTTGAGTTTTGAAACTTTAGACAGGCTGGACAATTTTGAATTACATCTGATATCTCTTTATTCATAAATGGCACTAGCTCTTTTGCTCTCTAAACAGTTTTCTCTATTCCCATGTGTTTATAATGCAACCTGTCTAGTGTTTCTTTTCTCAAACTTTTTAGTATTACAATCTGATTTCCTTTCAAAATCATTCCTTCGACTATAACCAGTTCATCTCGAAATGTTCAATATGGAGTCAGTGTTTGATGTACTTCTGATTTAATACTAGACCAACCGAGTCTAATAGTCTCCATTAGTTTCACTAACTCATCTTTTCCACACTTTATCTGTATTTGCTCGAACTTCTTTGGTGTGATTTCATAATAATGTATCAACTGTATCTGAGCGTCAAATTCCTTTTCATTTATTTCACATTTTACATCATTGTAACTAGCTCTCGAGAGGGTGTCTGCAATATACATTGTAGATCCTGGTTTGTAAAACAGCTGTAAATGTATAATTTTGCAACGTTATTCTCCGACGTTGAAGACGCAGTGGACATTTCGACAACGGTTTCTTAAAATTTGCTTCCAGTGGCTGATGAACCGTTTTGACTGTAAATTCTCGAGCGAACAAATACTGGTCGAATCGCTGACCATCAGAAGTTATTGCTAACATCTCTTTCTATTTGGGCATATCCTTGCTGCCTTTCTGACATCGATTTCGATGCATGTGCCACTGGAGCATCCTCCTGGTGAGCAAGACTGCACCCAGTCCGTCCTTTGACGCATCTACCGACAAAACTATGGGTTTATGTTCATCATAGAATTGCAACAATGGAGCAGTACTCATGAGATCTTTCAACTCATTAAACTCTGCATAACGTTGTTCAGTCCACAAGCAAACAATACCTGGTTTCATCAAATTTCGCAAATTTGAATTTCGTCTTGGCAAATTAGGAATAAACCTCGCCAAATAAGACACCATTCCTATGAATCTGCTGATTTCTTTACTATCTGTTTGAGTAGGAATCTGTTTGATAGCCTCCACCTTATCTGGGTCAGGTTTAATTCCTTCTTTTGACAAAATATGACCCACATACTTTACTTCCACGACTTTAATTAAACACTTTTTTTATTAAACTTAACTCCATTCTCTCTAGCTTTGGTCAAAATTTGACAAAGAATTTCATCATGTTCCACACTAGTTTTTGCATAAATAATTATGTCAATTTCAATAACTGAATAGCAATAATTCCAAGATTAGCAACTGATTTTACTTTCGTGTCAACTACAAAAATCTCAATGTTCTCTTCAAATTATTTTCAGAAACAACCGTCACGTGACATAAGCCTTTAACCTCTAAATTATCTCCACCATAATTTGACATAGTGATATTGGTTTTCCTTAACAAATTCCAGTTTTACAACGTTTAACCTCTTTATTGCACTTTAACAATTTTATCATTTCAAAACAATCTAATTCTAAATTGCACTCGTCAATTTCCACAGTAGGTACCGATTACATACCTAATCTCAGGCTCAATCTTTGAATCAATGGTCCCGACAACTTTTGATTTAGATATCTTTGCATAGTGATTAAACTTTCGACATTTCATACATTGTTTACCAAACGCTGGACAACGATTTCTCACATGTGTCAGTCCACAGCGACTGCAGTCCAGTTTTTGGTTCTGGAAACCTCGGCGGCAGTCGGTCGTGGCTTCGCCTTTGCGTTGCACTTCTTTCTTCCCGCTGTCCTCGTCAGAATCTGTTGTCTTTCCTTGCGGCTTTTTTCCAACTTGTATACGTCAACTTTTCCTAACCTCGTTGACCTCTAACCCATTGGCTTGTGTCAATAACTTGATGTGGTTTTCTGTCTGCTCCGCCGGTTTGAAAATAATAATAGCCTTCTTGATGTCCAGATCGGGCTCTCGCAATAAACGATCCTTGACTTTTTGATCATGTACGCACTAACGATTCGATCTCGTATGTGCCTGTCTCGCAAATTGCCAAACTCACAGTTTGTTGACAGTTTGCGCAAGTCTGTCAAAAAACTATGAAATTTTCATAGAGCCCCTGTATACGTTCATTAAATCTGTGGCTTTCTACACACTGATTGCTTTTGGGCAAAATGTATTTTTCCAGCTTCGCTTTCAACTGTTCGTAGTTCTTCTGTTCCGCGTCGGTCACGTCCGATTTCAAGCGCGTCTTCTCCAACACAGTGCTTGAAAATGGCTGCTTGAATCGCGGCGCTTTTCTTGTTTAACTCACTTGCTTCGTAGTAGAGCTTATAGTTCCATTTGAACTTTTTCCAAGTCACGCCCAAATCACCGTCGAAACTCATTGGCTTTGGCGCGGTAAGCTTAAAAACTGCTACATTTTCTGCATTTTCAGCCATCTTGCAACTTTCTCGAACCTTTTTCGAGCACGTGGTTTACTTTTATACTACTTACTGTACTTTTGAGACTTTCTGATTTAAGCCACACGTCTTCACTTTAAACTCGACTGCACCATGTTATGTTATTGTTTGAAGAATAAGAACAATAAACTTGTAGTAATATAACTTTATTATCCAAAGAAGATGCTACAGCAACCATGGTGTAATCTGAACTGCACTCGCACAGACGAGGACTAGCCCCAGGTACAACTAACAGTGGTGCCAATTATAAAGGCGGGTTTAGGGAGCATTCACAATACACACAACACTTACGGGCCTACTTTTTCAATAAAAGAAGTTTAAATTAGTACAGGCTCTTAAGGAAAACCTTTTGTAGCATTGTTTTCTTTAAATTATTGAAGACGTAATACGGTTAATGTACCTTTTATTGTATTCAATACGCAGCAAAGTTTTTTAGAGATCAGATGATATTAAATGATATATAATGTACCTCACCGGGCATTCTAAGGAGTAATTTATAAAAAAAAATGCCGCAAAATTCATTGTAAACGGAAGTACTGACTCTCGGCCTAGGAGTTACACTACTACATTCAACAACAATGCGCTTCTCAAATATCGATGCGGTATTGTTGTAGAAATTTCAATTAAGCTTTGGGGATTGCTTAAAAAGAAATACATCTCGAGAATTCAAATCGAGTAAAAAGTAGAAGTGCGAGAAAATAAAAATAGAATTAATATTGACATTTTCAATAGTAAATTATAATTAAATTAAATTAATATTTTTTAAATTCATTCCATTTTTCTCGTGGTCTGGAGTTGGTATGAAAGACCACAGACGGACACAGACAGACGGACGTTTTGCCGTTAGTCAATTTTTCAGTATCAAGCACCAACAAAACATGCATTTCGGCTACTCCATGTGTTAGAGAATTCTTTTTTCTATATTTATCAGTAGAATTTATCCACTGTTTCTTTACCAGGTCCCGCCAATAAGAATTTTTCTGACGAAAATTCGCCGTTTTCTGGCGAACGATTACATAAATTTCTCATCTTAAGAAGTTCCGTCTTAAAGGCGAGAAAGTAAAAACAATGAATATATACTAGGGCATAAGTAGTTAAAAACAATGTGATAAAGAGAGTAATGCGGATAGAACCATGCAGAAAGATTCAATAACTGTTAGCCGAACAAATCATCAAAAATATTACACTCAAAAATAATAAAGTATTTATCCAAAAATCCCACAAATTAATTGTTACAGTAAAATTCTATGATTGCCGCCTGTTTTTTTACAGCAAAAATATTTTCACTGCTCACACTCGCAAGTGATTATTTTGTTAATAGGAATTAGAAACTGATGCCGATAATTTATATTTTATGAATTTTTTATTTTTCTACAGATTCGCAAGCAGGACGACCAAGACAATTTCAATCTTTGTTAGATTCCTTTACCAACTCTGTCCCTACGAACAGAAGACCACAGATGTCATCCATTGAGCCTTTTCGCACCTTGTACCAGATCAGGAAGCAACATGCATTTCAGAACGTTTACCTCCATTATCACGATAGCGGAAGGCTTAAAGTAAACTGTCAGGTAGAGCACAATAACCAGAAGGTTCAAAAGACTATTTGTGGGAATTTGGGTTCTGACTCCAACATTTCCATCATTAAACAGAGTAATTCATGGAAGAGAAAACCCCTAATGAAAAGAAAGAATGATGTGCAAAAGCGATGTGACGATTGCTTCTTTCCACCAGTTGATATTTCTGCAGCAAAGAGAGAATCTCTGCAAGTTCTCTTAAGTCAACAGAAAGACAATCAAACTTCTACTCGTAGTGAGAGAATGGTATGTGCAAAACCGATTAAAGAAACTTTTGCCAATCTTCCATCCTTGAAACGGGAGAAACCGCTGGAAGAAGTGGATATACTTGCTTGGAAAGTTCTCAGAAGACCAACGGAGGTATTTCCACCCATCTTTTGTGATTGTTCGCAAACGACATGTGAAAATAATTTAATTTCCAGAAGTGTTTCAGATTTTCTGTAATTTTTAATTTAAAATATACATTTATTTAAAATAGTTTTAACAAATATGTTAAAAATTCTTATTGCAAAATATTTTTTTCAGAGCAAATCAAATTATAAAATTAACAAAACCCACGCACACACGCGCTCGCGCACGCACCCACGCGTGAGTGGGTGCGAGCGCGAGTGTGTGTGCGCGCGTGTGTGTGGGTGTGTGTGTGTGTGTGTGTGAATGAATAGAAATATATAGCACGACTTCCGACTCCTACTTGGGTCCTGTTGGGCGCCGCTCTTCCACAAATTACCTCTCAGCGGCCCCTGAGCGATCGCGGTAGCAATCGGCCTCGCCAGCGGAGGCAATCTCACACGTGGATACGAGACGAGTGCGCACCGGGCCGGGTTTATTTTCAGGGTTGCTTGGCGAGGGAAACTACTTGGCTTTGAAATGATATCTCCTGGCGGTTGACTGCCCCCTTTGCGGGCCCAAATGTACATCCAGCGCCGCCTCTGGCGAAGACTTGCCCTCCGCCTGCAGGTCTGGTGGCACCTGGCCAGCCTTGCGCCGCTGACGCTAGTGGCGCGCAGCCATTACTGTTTCCATAGCAATCGCGAACCCGTCCTGAAACCACAAGTTTCTGAGGCTCGTAATAAAAGAGGAGATAGTTGAATAAAGTGATAACGCATGGACAAGGACAAAGAGAGAGACAATCAGACAATGAATAAAATTCACGCAGAATTGGCTGAAACTTTTACTGGCGCATTGACTTTCACCGAGAAAATTCACGCAGAATTGGCTGAAACTTTTACTGGCGAATATTTCGCTACCGCTAACGGGCTAGGGAGAAAGTTATGTAATGCTGCGCGAAAAATCAGCGAATTTTCGGTAGAAAATCTCTTATTGCAGGGATCTGGCAACGAAAAAGTGGATTAATCCACATGCTAATTTTAAGAAAAAAAACCTTAACGCGTCCATGTTTTGTGAATCCCTGATACCGAAAAATTGATTGACGGGAAAACATGTCCGTCTGTCGGTCTTTCCACCCGTATGTCAGTGAGGAACGCTGGCGGCTAAACCGTTCAGCTGATTTTCTCCAAAATTGATATTCCCCGATCCTGATCGATCTGGATGATGTCGCGGCCCCTTGAATTTCAAATCGATATTTTAAATTTGGGAGTACTTTACATGAAGCCCCTGAGATATTTTCAAAACAAATGGATCCTACATTTTTGATTCAACTTTCTTATTGAATAGGTGAGAAGGACTTTGGCGCAGTTATCTTGTTCGTTAAAAACCCTGATGATTCGAAAATTGAAAAGCATTCAAAATTTTTTGGGCGTCCTCCTACAACCACAATTATGAAGATAAACATTTTTCTTAATGAAATGTGATCATAAAAAACAAATCTAAAAATAATTTCGAAAATTAAATTTTGTTTGCCTTCTTCCTACAACTACAATTATGAAGATACATTATTACTTTCTCGTAAACGTACGTATATACGGAGTAATATACGTAGAATTCAGAAAGTTATGTAATGCCGCGCGAAAAAACGGCAGATTTTCGGCAGAATAAATTCATTGCCGGGCCCTGATAACGAAAAAGTAAAGAAACCCAGTTGCTAAATTAAGAAAAATATCATCTAACACGTAGTGTAGCCAGAATCCCTGTTTTGTGGGCCCTTAATGCCGAAAAAACAAGTGAAAGTAAAACGTCCGTTCGTCCGTGTCTCCGTCCGTCAGTCAGTCTGTCTGGTGTATATGAACAAACCTAGCGCCTAAACCATGCGTAGGATTTTTTCCAAATTGAAAAAACTCCCGTCGTTTGTGCGTAAGCTAAAGCTCTGCGATTTTGAAAAATATTCATTGATTTTTGGGTGGAATTTATATTAAGGCCTAGGAACATTTTCAAAATTTTCTCAAAAATGCTTCAATTTTTTTTTAAATTTCTTGTACGAATATAGTTAAATACAGTTACAATCAGTCCAATTTTCAGGATTAACTCTAAATTTTCGTAAATTGTAAAAGTATGTATTTTTCCGCAATTTCTCACAACAACAATATTGAAGAAACAGACTTTTCCTTCAAATGAAATTTGTTGTCCAGAAATATTTCTTTCATTAATGTCATGCAGGGTTTTTTTTGTAAATTTTAGTAGGATTTGCACAATAGTGCGTGCAATATTTGAAATTTTAAAAAAATACAAACACAAGATTTTCTCGAAAACGACTCATAATTTTTTCTTTAAATTGTTGGAAAATGTGAGTATTTTTTGTGTAATTTGGCGTCAAAATAGTCTCCCGCTCAGAAAATCGTACTCTTCGTGAACATAATTTCGGATGTATTTTGAGGCAGTTACGTAAGTTAGAATGTTTATATTATTTTCTATTTCTTTGTTCGTTTCTTCCGATCGAGCTTTTGTTATACTTTATAAATTAATTTTTAGAAATTATTTAAAACCTAATATATCTGATATACAAATTACTAGCCTTCAGGGTATATCAGATCGGAATGCAACAATGACATTCTGCTTCGCGACTCGCGAATTTCTGTGAATTACATCTCATTGTTTTGACATACGAAGGGCGAACGAAGAGACTGTCGCGACCCCGTACGTAAATAAGCAGGCGACTCCGAGGAATCCGCTGGTGCTCCAACAAATTTCACTGATTTTATCAAGAAAAATTTTACTCTTTATTGATGTAGGTAGTTTTACGAATGATGCTTCTAGAGGATGAGATCATGGGAATGGATCTTCTTGGGAGGGGTGGGAGGAGAGGGGGTGAAAACCTTATGTTAACTGCGAAACGATTACTCGCAATGTATTAAAACGTTGCGGGGAAGTAGCTTTCAACATCATCTCTCTTTTCTGAGCCGTTGTTGTTGGGGGTTTGTGATCGCTGATTCTCGCCTTTTGGAAGGAGTTCAATGGCACTGGACGTAATAGTTAAGGTTTAAAGTAAGGGTGTTAGCTGTCATTCATAAATATTTATAGGCGAATTTATTGGCCTAATTAGTCGTCTCAAGATCATTTTTGAACAGATTCCTCCATTACTCTTTCGCTTTCCGCAATATTAACTGGTTTAAAATAGTTGCATTGCATTGCATCATGCGATGCAATCAATGCGAAGCTTTTTCTTGCTTTCTTTTTTGTTGTATTGGGGTGGTCGGGTGCATAGGTCGTCGCATTGCATCATGGGTCTTCGAACTAGTGGTGCCAACGCCATCGCAGATCGCAACGCACTGTTTGTTTTAACGAAATGTGGTATGCTCCATGGTGGAAATAATTTCCACCATGGTGTGCTCGTTTCCAGTATTGGATATGATTAACTCCCTACTTGGATAATAAACTGCGCTTTACTTTTGTACTGCTATTCCTTCACGCTTTGTTTGAAGATGAGGAAAGCAGATGATAGTTCTTCGGGCAGTTTGGATTTGTCAGCGCAAGACGGTTAACAAAATAGAACATTAAATGGAACATGATTATGACTGGCTGCGCGAGGTAAAGGTAAAGGAGTACAGCGCATGTTGTCGACTGTGGAAGAAGAGTGGAGCGTTTCGCACGGTGGACTGAAAGATATTGCAAAGCACTCAAACGTCTCTTTAACAATGTGTTTTTATTGTATTTCCATTGAATCGTGATAAAAAGGACTCTGAGTTGCAAATTGTACTTTTGTCTAAGAATTTAAATACTTAATTTACATTTTGAAGGTAAATAACAATTTAGAAATAAGTTAAAAAGGTCTACACGTAATGCATGGAAAGGGTATATGGAAAGTAAGTAAATATGATTTATCATAATTTACACATTAATTTCCTGAAAAATGCCCAAATTACACAACTTCACATTACTTCCCAAAAATTCTGAATATATTATTCGTTAATCGTCTGATAAGTACTTCTATGAAAATTAAAATTTAAAAATGAGATTATAAATTGCTCCTTCTGCAAAACATTCAAAATCACACTATTTATTTTTTATTAATTCTTAATAAATACTACAAAAACATTGAAGGCGAACCCGCGGCTATTACATTTCAATACGTAATATGATGTTATGAATTAATACTTTTATCAAAATTGGTGTTCACAAGATACCCATTATTTCGTTTATTTTTTATAAGTGATATGGAAGATTACGATTCTAAATGCCATTCGGAAAATGTGTAATTACTTTTTATATTATGAAAGTTGGTGAAATGGGAATTAAACTTTTCTGTCATAGGGCCTATACCTTAATGTATTGTAATCTTTTTACTGAAGTATGTGATTTTTTAAAGCATTTGAACTATGAGAAAAAGGTATAAATTAATTCACCTGTGATCATGGACAGGGTATTGAAGTGCGGTGTATGCGGTGAATGTATCGACGGCAATTGGGGTTTTATGACTTTATTAAAAAATACAATTTTAATGAATGATTGCTAATAATTCACTACTCCTGAGAAAATAGAAAATTAAGTCTGTCTTTTCTCCCTCTGATACGCAATCCCAAACACGATAGACAAAAGTGAGTGAGGTGAAAGAAAAACCTTTCAAATGCAGGACAACTGCCAGCGTTATACATCGTGAACGCAGTCCAATCAAAAACCCACACCGTCGCTCGCTCCAACTCCCTGGGTTCATTGAATCGCGTCGACTTCTGCGGGACGTGACGTGTGCACACAATCCCTCTGGAGTGCCGGGCGTGGCAGTATTTTGAAAGCCGTTATCTGACCTTTTTTGCGAAACAAACGCACGACGCTCTTCCGCCCGCCTGGAGGCTAGGGAGAGGAAACCGATAGCAACGCTGCCCGGGGTTGCCAGATGATTAAATGAATATTCCAGTACCAACCTTCACAATTCTGTTACTTTCACTAAAATTTCTGGTACCAATGACAACTCATTTAAGTGCTGAAAAAAAAGAAAAGAAAAAAAAACAACCGCATAGACAGTTCGTTAAATTTAACTCGATACTGATTCATTTTATATCGATAAACTAAATGGATCACTATGACTTTCTACGAAGTGAATTTCATAAAGCGGTAGCAGATCTCATAAGACAGGAAGGCTAATGGACCAGATGATTTGTCAAAACTAATCAAAGTTAGTGAAAACACCCTCAAAGATATGTTTAAATTAATATGCAAGAGTTACGAGAATGGTCAAATTCCAGAAGAGTTTGCAGAAAGCAAAATCATTACCACATAAAAACATTAATACGTACGCAATATTGAACCGTAGAAATTTCTGCACTACTCAGCTATAACTTGAAAACGTCCATTTCAATTCAAATAAAGCGCCTGTAATGCATACATAGCTGCATTAATTTCGGTAGTCAGATCAGTTAGTCGATAGCAGCAATCATTCAGTAAATATATATATATATATATATATATATATATATATATATATATATATATCGGCCCGGTGGCCGAGATCGCGAAGGCAGTAGTGTCGTAGTGATCTCGGACCGAAGGGTCGCGGGTTCCAGTCCCGCCTCGGGCATGGTTGTATTGTGTTCGTCCTTTCACCCTTATCATCACCATATCGTTTCATCCTCATAGTTACCATACCGTTAACAGCAATAGTGGTCGCTAATGACCTAGATGTTGATGCGACCTTAAATAACCAATATATATATATATATATATATATAATTATTTAAGGTCGCATCCACATCTAGGTTATCCACACACACACACACACACACACATATATATATATATATATATATATATATATATATATATATATATACACACACCTCGCAATACAGACAAAAAATATGGATTATCCAAATAGGTTTCTAATCATATCTAAAAGGCTAATTTGTAAACACAAGCTCGACTGTAAATAGAATAGATTTATCTTATCGCCGTTCATAAATGAGCTTCTCAAATATCCATTGTGGTATTGTAGCGCAAATTTCAATTAAGGTTTGTGGATTGCTTTAAAGAAAACATCAATACACTGAGAATACAAATTATAGAATAGTGTAAAAACAATTAATATTGGGATTTTTAATGTAAAATTATAATTATTTTTCGTAGCATTTGGATCCGTTCCTGTTCACCGAGGATTTATCTCGTGGCTCATCGTTGGTGGGTCAATTGTATACGATTGGTTGGTGGGACATTTGGATACGATACGTTTGCCTTTGTAGAAATTCTTAACTTTGAAGAATAACATATGTATCACAATACATGTGTACATCACAATACATGTGATGGAATGTAAAGCAAGTTTAAGTTTTTACGACGTTAGTGCAGCGTCGTTAGCCGAATTGCTTGACGAAGTTCCGTGAGACACCACGGATTCCCGGGTGGATGACCGTCTGGGCTGGGAATCTTGAATGCAAACGGCGCTGAGGTCCTGGTCGAAGAGATAAATGACAAAAAGTTGACTGACTGCGACGTTACGACACAAATGACAAATAATTTAACGGAGGATTTCTCCAATCTATATACGCTCAATTCTTAAAAAGGACTGAAGAGACGTTATGCGTAAAACGCAGCGAAAGAAGAGTTGGTAGAATAATTTCAGATTGCGCTCTGCAATCAAGTAGCCATCCTTAGATTTTATTGGCAAAAATAATTTCATATCTTCAGGATATGAGAGTAAAAGAACCCTGATAGGTCATGATCAAAAGCGTCACAAGAAAAGTAACATTAATTTTAACAATGATACATAATGCATTATTTACCATTTGGACTGTATAAGTGTGTATAAACAACCTGTAACAACTATTGTACTACAGCCTCCGGGTCAATGACCCCCATCTCGATCAGGTTTTTCGTCCAGTTTCCCTGATCCATTGAGCAAATGCTGAGATGGCCCCTTGTTTTGCTTCTGGACATAAATGTAATTTCATTTTCTGTGCACGTCTTCTAGAATTCGGTGGGAAATACAAATTATTCAAATTATCGTTTCCATGTTGTCGCGGCAGGAAGTGTTATTCCGAAGGACAACATGGATAAGAGCCAAAATTTATTGCTTATTTATCCTTGAAAATAGATTTTATTACATGGGAGGGTTTTTTCCTGTTTTCAAAATTTAAGTAGTATATGACTTACGTAGGGATCACAGAATATTGAAAATGTGCACACAATTCACTTTTCCCCATAGCACGTCATTCGCAGTTTTAACTTTTTTTGACGTAAAATAAATAAATAAATACTGCTGTGTCTTTATTGTAGTTGATCTTGACTGACTCAGATGGAGCCTTAAGCTCCAACACTCCATCCATCTCATTTATAAATGAGGTCTTGGAGCTTAAGACCCCAGCGACAACCTCACTGTAACTTATGAAAATAAAATAAATTTTCTTCCGACATTTAAGATGGTTATTCCCCCGAAATACGGAATTCCAAACAAACTGGCAACCTTCGTTCTTCCGAATATTTTATTTTAATGTAACACAGGTTTTCATCTTCTTTCACTTTAATAAATACTCGCAATTACTTTGGTACATATTTTACCTTGGAGTATAATATATCCGATTATAATACAGTTGAATATACCATTTTATTAAACGTAGAGACGTTGTAACATTGAGGTTAAATAAAGCCTCCATATCGTTCCATCCATATTGTCCAACAATGAGGCATATTCTAAGACTTTCGCAATGTCACGGAGTTGCCATTGTTTTGCGAGATGTATCGTTAAAAGAAGCATGGGAAATTCGAATTTACAATTTCGAAGAATGCAAGTAATGCTATAATGTTAATTTTCAATGGGGCATGCGAATGCCGGTTTGAAATACGAAAATGCATTAAAACTATTTTCCTTCATTAACTAGTAATTTTTATAACGAAACTAAACAAGGTATTACTAATCGATATTATCTTCTTCATAAACTGCCCAGAAGAAGGTCAACTTGTAGAATTCATTAATGCGGAACTGCTCATTTCGGAGTATAAATGCTCATTTTAATACATATGATAAGAATGACTACCCGCCCGCTTGTAGACCGTGGATAAAATACTATGTTGTTGGGTAATAATTCCTACCTCCCTGGTGGCCTAGAGGAAACAATCCAAATAAGTATCACAAATTTAATAATAATCAAGGTACATTTACATTTTTTGAACATGTGAATGGTAGGATTTATCATAGTATTTAGCGTACGAAAGAGCGATTTTCACTCGGTAAAACAACACATAATAAGTGAAATTAAATGACAAATTGTTACACATAATATATCAAATTATTGACCATTAGAAAAAACAAAATATTTGAACTCTCTTGAAGAATTTTGAGTTAGTAAAGTAACATACAATAAATAAAACATTAACTGACTAATTGTACACATGAAGTATCAAATGGTTACACGTTACAAAAAAAAAAAAAACAATTGAACTCCATGGAGGATTTCAGCTGCTTTGGATACAATACGTGACGCAATGTCAAGTGGAACATGTTACGCTCCTCATGTACAACCAACAGTTGAGAACTGCTACAAACCGCTTAGTAATTGCAGTATGCAGACTGAGAATGCACTATATGACCGCCCAAATTGAACATGGCGAAGATTAGAATAATTACCTTCGTCCGTTTATCAACATCGTCAGCAGCGAGAACGTTTTTCACACTACTCACGCGGCCAGCACTCAGTCAACTATTGTGATGGGAATAATCCACAAAATGGAAGATCCCTTTTCAATTAGGCAATGCCATGTCCCACGTGGCCGTTTATTATGAAACTCCGAACAGACAATTTGTCTTGAGTGACAAGAAAAAACACATCACCACTCATACTGCATCGCCCTATCTGCAGCATTTGACACCACTCGATGGCACTCGCAATTGGATAACATGGATGGTCACGGATTGAAACAATAGAGCGAACTGGCGTGCCTGAACTGTCTCTCTTCCCATACAACCGCCCTCAACTTCCGCCCCTATTGTTGTAGACCCAGAACTTGCCAGGAAGAGATTACTCTTCACCGGCGTCAAGGCTAAGTAGGGGAACGATTGACAACTTTGCTTTATTCAACAATATATGTCCACAATTGTAACTGACAGTTTGCCATTAAGCAAACTTCAACAACGCCTGTCAATGCCCGCATTATATTAGTTTCTTCCCGATGAAATGGAAACCACCAAACCACCGTTATAATGATCTCCAAACCTACGAAAGACCCCAAAGCCATCAATAGTTACTGACTAATAAGCCTTCTACAGATCACAAACAACATTTTTGAACGAATTGACACCACTTCGAGTGACGTTATCAAAAAGACTCAATTTGGCTTTACCGAAAACAAATCCGCACCTCTTGAAGCTCTCAGACTGACGATGTACATAGCTAAGACTTCAGAAAAGACGACAAGCACTATGTTTACTGAGGAACTTTTTCAATGCGTTTGACTCCGATGGCCTTCTCCTCTACAAAATCAGACCCTACACTCCCAATTTCCTGAACTCCCTGCTCCAACGTTACCTCTCCCAACGCTTACTCCAAGTCCGATTCCCAAACCTGTATGTCCACAACACATCAATTCTCGTTGGAATTCCACTGGAAGCTGTCCTTTCCCCAACACCCGTCTCCATATTTATTAATGGCATTGCTGTTTCACCAAGACTCAACGAATACCATTACGCAGACAATTTGGGTCACGTGACAAAGACTGGGAGAGACAAAAGCGAGCATTTGAAAGACTATGACGTACAGCACAACTTACAAACTGGGCCAGCAACAACAATATTATTAACAATCCCTCGAAAGGTCAGGCAATCATTTTCTCGAGGCAAAAAAAAACGCCCAATCATTAACAAACCACTCCTAAGAATTAACGACATTCCATGGACAAAACACGTTAAGTACTTAGGACTGACGATTGACCAAATACTACTGTGGACAAAACACGTAACTGATAACGAAAAAATTCCACCGACTTCTAAATGCATTGACGCCACTTTTTATACATAAATACATTGAAAAAAAGATAAAACTGTACATCTTCAATATGTATACCAAGCCAATAGTAACATTCCTGCAGGACTTTGACGAAGCATTCAAAACTGAGACTAAAACGTCTAAACAACAGATTCGTTAGACTTATCTTTAGACCCACACCAGACCCAAGGTTCTTGACTATCAGGCAAGACATCACATGACCCTTCTAACGACCAAAGTTCATGCAGAATACCAGAATCTAATAGAACTAGTGGTGATACAGAATGGCACAGACTTTCTCGTAGTAAAGTTTTCTAATTTCCTTGGTGTTTGGTTTTACGGTCTTGCCCCATCCTCTTGCCAGCTGTCATCCACCGCCACCAAAAGTACATTTTTTGACATTTTCACAACTTTTCGGTTTCCTAATAGTAGAACCGAAATATTACTTAAAGAAAATTAAAGACGAGGAAAACCTCGTCCTAAATAGCAATTTTCATTGAAAAATTTAGAGCCGTTTTTTAAGAAAATGGCGTTTAATCGTTACTGTAAATGCGAAATTTGAAGCTCTTTTCAGAGTTTTCGAAAACCTTTACTTAGTCATTTGAAGCACTCACAAATGAAATAATGTATAACTAGAGGTGCTGCAGAATGGCACAGACTTTCTCGTAGCAAATTTTTCTAATTTCCTGGTCTGGACTGGATTTAAGGACTTGCTCCATTCTCTGGCCAGCTGCCATCTATCGTCACACAAAGTACATTTTTTTGACATTTTCTCAACGTTTTGCTTTCCTAATAGTACAACCAAAATAATACTTCACGAATATTAAAAAAGAGTAAAACCTCGTCCTCAATACAAATTTTCATTCAAATATTTGAAACCCTTTTAAAGCAAATGACGATTGAACATTACTGTAAATGCGAAATTTGAAGCTCTTTTTCGCATGAATCTATTGAGTTTTCGAAAATTCATTTGAAGTTCTTTCAATCACTTTCACTGACAAATGTAATAATGCATACAATCGGTGGAGATGTGCATATTTAAGGCGTGTGAGATATTTAAAAAAAATACATTTGTGTAATTTTCGAAAAAACAAAAGAATACACGAAAATTAACTTTACGTTATATTAAACAGTGCAATTAGCGCTATCCATTAGAGAAATTTGAAGATAATATTCATTCGAGCTTTCGACACAATAACGATCGGAACAGGGTGCTAGATATATAGCAGTTCATTTGAACATAGAAAATTTACGCGAGTTCGGACGTAGTGATTTGTCGTTATTAGTATTCAAAAGATAGAACTCAGAAATTGTTTTATAGGAAGTGAACAGTGAATGCCAAAAGTGGGACTTATACATTTTATTAAGCGGACAATGATAATCGAACTTAGTCTCCGATGATAGGAACCCGGGTCCGAGGCTTATATAATTTTCATGAACGCGTAATTTATAACTTGTTATTTTAACAGCACTGAAGATTTTGCGTAGGTAATGAACAATAATGAAAATTAGAACTTGTAGCAATTCAAGCAGGTGAATGGGCATGGAAAGCCAATGGATAAACAGTGTACATAGTGGTTTATGAGAAGAAAAGACAAGATATGGATTTGGTCGGTAGCAAGAAAGAAGATTGGACGAGGCCCATTGCTGAAGTTTACGGGGAGACATCCTTTACCAGGACAGCGCCCAAGATTCTCATGGATAACAGGTTCTATAGCGCTATAGTAAAGGTCATGACCAAAAAGAATGTTATACTTTGTATATTTTAAAAGAAGTTACTAAAATTTATAAATAAATTTGTTATTTTCTATTGATGAAAGCTGATTATCATTTGCCGTCACGTGCAATCCAATAGGATATTTAAATTTTGCATTTCAGATTCCACGCTTCTTCGTTTGGGGGGGCCAATTAAGTAATCGTAAGTATTCACGATTATTTCGGTAAAGAACCCACCGACTGAGTCAGCAACGGAGTTATAATTAAATATAATTTGGGAGCTCATTCTCGTAACCATTTCCTGGCGCCCATATATTTATTAGAAATTCGGAAACAGGTTACAGGAATTTGAGGGCAGCAAGACGGCTATATAGAAGGGTATGTTTCAGTATATACGTACTAGGTATACGAGAAAGTAACTAGTGCTATAGAATGACACAGATTTTCTTGTAGTAAAGTTTTATAATTTCCTTGGTGTGAACTGGCTCTACGATCTTGCCTCATCCTCTTACCAGGTGCCATCTATCGCCGCCCAAAGTACTTTTTTAAAATACTTTTCGGTTTTCTAATAATAGAACCGAAATATTATTTTAACAATATTAAATAATGCTAAAACCTCGTCCTAAATAGCAATTTTCATTGAAAAATTTTGAGCCTTTTATATAAAAATTTATTAAAATGCCATATTTATGAAAATTTATTAACATTATTTTTATTACAATGATGTCTACTTTTGAAATAAAATTATTGAACTGGTAACTACTCACTTAGCGATGAAAAGGGCATTTATTATGGCAAAAGTAGAGCTGCAAAAACGCAGGTGAATAATTGTTAATGTAATGAAATTGTTTTACAATTGTTGTTGTACAAAATTAATAATTAAAATAATTCATACATTTATTATAACTCTAAATTTTACTTTTACAATTACGTGGAAGGAAACTTTTTTCTTATAATCTTGATTGCACACGTATATTTTACATGGGACCTCCCCATCCACAGAATGACAAAACGCGTCGTGCCTTAGTGTTGTTTAGTCTTGCAGGTCAATCCAGTTTGATTGAGATACGTGCCAGGCGGAAACTAGTGAGGCTACAACAGCCCATACTTTCTCGCAATTTTTGTAACAGGTCACATTCTTTGCAGGACATTATACAGACAAGCAAGAATACTTTCACACATAAACTGAACATCCAGAAGTACAGAGCATTCAATATATTGTCTTAAATGCATATGACTCCTACGATATATATTCTTCCCGACTTTAATTAAGTTTCATTTTATTGAACGCATAGACATTGTAATATTAAAATAAAGTGAATAAAAACGTCTTAACTTATCTCTCTCTCTTCCATGTCGCCGTCCAACTAAAAAATCTTCGGAATTACCTTAAATATCCATCACTGCATTGTAAGGCAATGCCGCATACGGTGGTAGTATCAAATTATTGTAATAAAAGTTTGTACAAAATTATGGTACTGAATTATTTCAATTATAGTAATTATTATTATTATTATTATTATTATTATTATTATTATTATTATTATTATTATTATTATTATTATTATAATTTGATTGCGAGCGCCAAGCAAGCGAGAGCCAAGCGTCGATAGCTTTCCGCGGTGGCGGCAGTGGCGGGCCCAGTGAGTGCAGGGGCGTGCGCGTGTTTTCGTTTCATCTGGCTGCATCTGCATAAAGCCATTCGTTACGCGGCGCCATGACGCGGAGCGATGGAAAATATCCCTCCGCCGGGACGACGCGTCGGGCACCACCGCCCCCCCCCCCTTTCCCCGCGGCCGCTCACCCGCGTGAGCACGATAACGCGCGCCGCCGCGCTCGAAATGCAGCATGGCTGGTGGGCGGGGCGGGGCGGCGGGGTGGAAGGCGGCGGAGAAGCGGGGTCGCCCATGGGGGCTGCAGTCTAGATATGGTGACCGGATTCTCATCGATGGAAAGCAGGGGAGGGGCTTAGAAAAGAACATTTGGTGAGAGTAGAGGACAGTCCATAATATTTTAAATAATAATGTAATAAATGACACATTGTGTGTCTGTTCATGTTACGTTGTACATTTATGGAAGTTTCCTGACAGATCGTTAGATGTAATAAAGTATTGATACGCACAAACACTAAAAGACTAATTTGAAACAGAGACGCAGGTACCAGCTACACAAACTTTGCTTCCAGGTTCAGATTCCTTCCTTCCTATTTTGAATGCAGGATACATGCTGGCTAGGGTATCGTTAAACTTGTGTTTCCTCTTTGTCAGTTTTATACTTCACCTTAAGCAAAAATATATGTAGTTAAACAAATATAGTGTATCCTTCCTTGGCAGAAGCAGTAACAGTTCATGAAACTGCTATGAACAAGTTTGAACAGAATGAGTGAACTTGTCAATTTGCCGGTTGAAGAAAAAATATTCCGTTGATAATGTACACAGGAATCAAAACAAATTTCAAAATATCGTGCTCTCGGGAGACCAAATTTAAAAAACGAGGACATTTCGTGACATAAAAAATACGGCCCGAACTTCACAGAAAAAAAAGTACGAAAATGAGGTTGTATCCGGATAAAAGAGGAAGTCTGGATTACCTTCGTCCTGGCCAATTTGGATTGTACAAGTTGGCTCTAGTGCTTGTGGAATCTCTAATACTATCAGGTCAAGAATACATACATTATCAAGCGGACCGCGTACCGATGTAAAGATTTTTACTTACTCGTTCACAAACGAGAATTAAAAGTCGCTGTTGCAAACATTCCCCGCTTAATAATGCTTCAGGAAATTTGAGGAAATAACCGGGAAAGATGCCTCAGAGCATCAACCGATGTCACTGCAGTCCCTCTGGCTGGGAGGTCCGAGGTTCGAGTTCCGGCAATGGCAGGATTTTCGACAATAGTTTGTCACCTAGGTCGAATTCAATCGCTGTCTGGAGGAGAATTGTAGCGGCCGGCTTCTCTGATCGGTAGTTTTCCGTAGTTTCTCCGATCAACACCAGGCGACTACCGGAGCAGTACCCTACGAACGGGCCACGGACCGCACGCAATCTTTCTTACTGCTTTCTGGCCCTATCCTCACCCCTTACACACACACACACACTTACACTAATATGCAATACACTACCTCACATGCCGGGAGACCGGTCGGGAGCCTAGAGCTTGTTCTGGCTGAGGCGGTTCCCCGCTAATGGGAGATATCGGGTTGAGGAAAAAACCGCTAGCCGACGGTAGGTCGGTGCCGGATCTCGCCATGCAGCGGGGGAAGACTACTGCCACCCCCAGAGCAAAAACACGCCCTAAACGTACGGGACTATGACCATTAGTTGTTCCGGGAGCGTCAGCTAGTAGTTGACGCTCCCTTAATCACTAACAATCAATCATTGAGGAAATGCAAAAGATAACATTGTCATAAACTGGTTTATGCGAAGTTTTTCTATCGTATCGAATATTGCGTCATCTACCGACGACCACCACGAACTACCTCTATGCGCGGATTGTGACATCTGCCGGCGGCTCTCGAACTAGACGGTCCCAGAGTGTTCGCGGCGCTTATCGCAAAGTTCAGAAAATTCTCGACGGCACCCGCCGAGTATAAATACGCGGCGGCTAGCGACCGTGAGTCAGTCTTGTCTGAAGTGGAAGCTGAGCCGAGAAGTGTATGCATTGCGGTGAATAGCAGTGCAGTGGTGGTGATCAGTGACGTGAACCGTGGCCAGCGCCGTGAACTCTGGTCAGTGCTTAGGTCTGTGCGACAGTGCAAAAGAAGTTAACAGTGTAAATAAATAATCCAGAGATATGTAGTGTAAATAAATAATCAAGAGAAATGTGCCGTATAAATAAATAATCAAGTGAAGACTATCTGTACATAAATCAAGTGTTTTCAGTGATCATGTAAAGAGACAAAATAAAATTGCATATTTTCTAGAATGGAAGGGTAAATCACTTTACTTGGTTCGTAACCAAACAATTGCAATTTGTAAGCGATTTATTTTGAAGAAACACTAAGATACAAATAATGAAGTTAAATTTGACTTCACTGATTGAATTTGATTGAAGCTACAATGACAAAATGAGAGTGAGCGAAGTATAATTTTGAATATATAAACTTCATGTTGATGTTTACGAAAGTTAAAGCGTTGACGCCTTAAAATAGAGCTTGATTATTGCTTTGGAAATCACCAAGAGATCGAAATTTTTCGTTGTTGATTCCATTAAATATTGCATATAGAAAGTTGCTGCTGTTTCATTTCCATCTCAAAAACAAATCATGCAAAACATACCGCTGTCATGCAACATAGTTGCTTGAAGAACGTGCGATTTATCTAAAAAATTAGACTGCCAACTTCAAAGCTGTATTGTGTTTCTGTTTTTCGCTTCCTGCTGATGAAAGCACTGATGGCGGCTCAGCTTGCAGCCTTTAGTGTATGGTATTAACGAGAACTTTGAGATGTGAGGAACTGTTGAGCGTTTCGTTGACAGGCGACACTGAGCAAATGCTACTTATTCAGCGATCGTGCATTTAAAAATGGCAGAGTATGAACTCCATTGAAATAAATTTTTGAAGCATGCTATGGATTATACTCCCGCCGTGGTGGGGAAAAGTCAGATGTTGTGACAACATAAATGGGAAAGTACCATGATTTTCTTGGAACCCACTGAATCATCCATCAGGAAACACTGACACCCAAACATTTAAAAATAGACCATGTCATGAAATACGTAATTAAAATTCGGATTTGTAGTAAAGAATTTTATAAGAAGAGTAGGAAAGAATTTAATGAGAAGCAGAGATCTAAATCACAGACAGTACATGCATTGTTTTCAAGAGTTGGATGAAAAATTCTACGTATCCTTTTTTACGGAAGTTTGCTCGCTTTTTAGCTTTGAATTCTAGTAACTGTTTTAGGAATGTTTTTTTTTAGTTATGTAGACCTATTGTAGTGTTTATATTAGACAAAGGCAAACCTGTTGATCGTAACGATGTTTGGTGGTTTGACTGCCTTGAATGTGTTCTTCTATCCAGACAAAGCTGTTATGTTTGCAGATCACGGTTATGTACTGAGAGAAATGTAGAAATTTTACTACACAATGAGTTTCTTCTTCAGTACAAACGTACCGGCTTTGATCGTTTAGTTGTTATCATACCAGGCTACTGATACCAAGTTCGCGGGTTCAAACGCGGTCAAAGTCGTGGTATTTTCCCGGTGCCAAAAATCGAAGGCATGCAAGTGGATGCTTGTCAGTATGTAAAACAGATCCCAGGAAAGGCACTTGGACGACGCTGGCAAAATTAAAATCCTCTAGCAATTTAGCACCAATCAGAGTTTCGATTTGAATTACTGGATAAGATTTCGGATATTCTATCTTGGCCTGCGATATCTGGTATTCAAGCCAGACGTCAGAATTGGCGAACTAGTGTCCCTAGGGAAAGAAATGGCAAACTACCCTAGTGGTACAGTCCATAAGTCATTTTTCCTTACAAAAGATGAAGTAGAAGATTTTATTTTGTTAATATTATTATTAGTAAGAAAACCCTAAGTTTTCCACCTCGAAATACTTCCAGAAAAGTTTTGATAACCAAAAAAGAAAAAATAGGGATTTTTTTGTTTTTTGGATAATAATTGGTTGATCTAATTAATCGTTCATCTTAGGGCAAAAGTAGTTATGTACAAGTTTAAAAAAAACATAAAATTCTCTTCAAATTTGCTTAATAGTGTATGTTTCTCAAGCAAATAGTAACAGAAATAAAAAATTTTAAAATTTCACTAATTTTTCCTTTTTGCACAAAATTACTATTAGTTTCTCTAGTGTAGTATTTTTGAATTCCTAAGGTCATTATAAATAAAAAGCGATTAAATCCTGTTTTTAATGCATACTGAGGTTACACTCGCCTTTGAAAGTTCTGGTAAGAGTTACAGTAGGCCTATACTTTCTGCCAACTATCACGATTTACTTCAATAGCTTTTCAATAGAATAAAATGACGTTCGTCATTTTCTTCTCTTTTGTCTTCTTTTTAATTATTATTTATTTATTATTATCATTATTATTATTATTATTATTATTATTATTATTATTATTATTATTATTTCAAAGCAAAGAAATTCCGCCTAACTACTGATGTTAATAAAACCATGCAGTTCATATATTCTTACCGTGAAGACTACTCTTATTGAAGGTTTCATGGACGAATACAGGGAGATTACCGACCCGATAATCACACAGTATAATAATTCCTCCTTCAAAGGTACGGAAAAGTCATATTGATAACACAGTAAACAGAACATTTATTGTACATATATTTTCAAAATGTGGAGTACAAAATATTAAATGACTTCTGGTATCGAAACAAGAAATATAATATCGCTGATACACATCTCAGAGTCATAAAAACGGAAGCAGACCCATTCACAGGTGCATCAAATAAAGAAACACCTACCAGCAAACAATTTCTTACATAATGTTGAAACAGTCGTACCAGATACCTTGCCTCTATTGTTTGAGCAAAACAAATTCCCTATATACATACCTAAACGTTATTTATTGGTAATGTTTATTGCAATCCTCCTCTTCTAAAAGAGTCGAGAAGGAAACGAGGGTTGCAGCAGCAATGTAGGAGCGCTATTAGTAGCGATATAGGAGTTACGGCGGGGCCGAGATTTGAGATTTCACAATCTCTTGAAAATATTAATCTCCATAATCTATTTCGATAATTATGAAACGTGTCATAGTAGTACCTTTCCCACTAAATACGGTTTTTCCTTCTTGGAGTAGCTTAATGTAATAATAATAATTTTTATATTATTATTATTATTATTATTATTATTATGAAATTATTATATTATTATTATTATTATTATTATTATTATTATTATTATTATTATTATCTTCTTCTTCTTCTTCATTTCTCAGTTAAACTAAGCAAAGGGAATGTGTATTTGGGTGTCTTAGAACCAGATTCTGCATTTATGAAAAGGGAATTCACCCTATCCCACTTGAGCTGACTAAAAACCTTCGAACAATGTGACAAGTGTGAAGTAAGACTGCCTTTTGTTCACCAGTTTGCAATTTTATTGGTAATTTCAAATTTCTCTAATTATTTTATTATTAATATAAATAATAATAATAATAATAATAATAATAATAATAATAATAATAATAATAATAATAATAATAATAATAATAATAATAATAATGGAAGAAGAAGGAGAATCGGCATTTTATTCTATTGAAAAGCTATTGAAGTTAATCGTGTTAGTTCGCAGAACGTAAAGGCCTACTGTAACTCTTACCAGAACTTTCAAAGGCGAGTGTAACCTCAGTAAGCGTAAAAAAACAGTATTTAATCGGTTTTTATTCAAATTGACCTTAGTAATTTAAAAATACGTTAGAGAGACTATTAGTATTTTTGGGCAACTTCAGAATAAAAAGGAAAATTTGGTGAAATTATAAAATCTCTTAGCTCTGTTACTATTTGCTTGAGAAAACTAATTTATGAATTTTATGATCTTTAAAATTGTACATAACTATATTTGCTCTAAGATCAACCTTTAAAACGTTTTTACCCAAAAAACAAAAACTGGTAGTGTGTGGCACTAAACGAAGAAGAGTTCAATCGTGGGAAATAACCTCCACAGAAAATTGTGTTCAAACAACAGTTTTGGCTTGGCTTGGTTTCGTTTGGTTGTGTTTAATATAATGGGAAAGGGATATTCGTTTTAATTGCTGGAAGTTTTCTGTTGGCCTGGACTCTCATTCCGTATGATCAACGTTCACGGAACTTCTAATTCAGTTGTGTCGGAGCAATCGTGGAAAATGTTCCGTCATATTTGTAATAATAGTAATAAATGTAATACGTTTAATAAGGAAGGAATTGTGAAGAACGTAAAACGTGGAAGGAAATCAATTGCCATCGTAGCCCTCCGTTTCACCTTCGCTCCTGACAGCAGCAGCGCAGCGAAAATATTCAAGACGTTGCGAGGCCGGGAGGGGCGGCACGGGCGGGTGGACGTGGGTCGGGGGCGGCGGCGGCGGCGGAGGCGCCAACAAACGTAATAAACAAAATATGCAAATCGCGCGGATTATTTCCTTGGCGCGCGGGCTGCGCCCCGGTCGTCAAGTGCGCGTCTTTACGCAGCGCAGCGCTGGCGACGGAGGCGGCGCGAGACCCAGCCACGCGCAGTGGGCCCAAACACACGAATTTCAGTGCGCGGAGCCGATCCCGGGGCGGGAAATTTACGGTGGCGTATCATGCTTGCGACATGTAAAGGAACCCTGGTAGGTGCCCGGCAAAATTAAATCACTCCGGTAATTTTCCCTCTTCACGAGATTTCACGTTCTCCCCCAGAAATCTCCGATAGAGTTATCTCGAACAACGTCTGGTGGAGAAAGCGGAAAGCACACTCAGGCGTTGCAAGACTCGCCCAAGGGGCGCGCCTGCGCAAAGGAATCCCCCCGATTCGCCCCAGGGCTAGGCTTCGAAGAATGGCTGGGCCGAATACGCGGATGCGGAACTGCAGTCACTGACCCTATCATCGCAAAATAACCGGATAATTCAATAGTGTGCAGGTAAACAAGGGGAAACGCTGGAATTAAAAAGTACGAAAGAAAAGAGATTGAAATTAGAACAATAATAAAGAATTAAAAATGTGCCATTCATTTTCTTCAATTCTGACTTATAATAATTTTTATAAGTACCACAAGTTTCAGTTCATCTAACGATGGATGTAAGGTTAAATTCGCAAACATTCTGTAAAGTAAAATTAAAACTACAGTATAAATACTTCTTTATTTTTTTTTATTTAAGGACAATAGTGATCTGATTGACCTTACTTGATGGACTCTAATTTAAATAATAAAAAAATTGGTCAAAACGAAGTGGGGGATCACTTGGCGTACCCTGGCCCGTACCTGGCCGCCTAGTATCTGCGGGCAACCGCTGTGGCCCGCTGCTCGACGAGTTCGCCCGCCCCGAGAGGGGGGAGGAAGGGAGGCCCTCGGCTCTAGCATGTGGGCCACTCCGGCGGGTCACCACGGACAGTGGTGATCTAATTCTTATATTTGAGCAGTTCTGGCCTAGCAAATAGCTCTCTACAGTTTCGACGGCATGTAAGCGTCTCTGACAGTTCTTTCGCCCCGTGCTGAGACACGTGTCCAGCTTTGGAGCAATCAGCGATTGGAGGATCGTTGACCGTAGCCACAGGTCAGCTTGCGCCCTCTGACACACACTAAGTCGTTCGAGCTGCACGCAGAGACCTTTCATCAGAAGTGCCGTGATGGTTCGATCCCCGGTCAAACCATGTGGACAAAACGAGGTCACTTTAGTATTGTGGCCTAATCTTCCTAACGCAAATGCTTCCCAGTTTCCTTTCTGCCTGAAGGTGTGAATGAATGTGACATTCCGCCTAACAGAGGAAGTAAACTCCGTAATGGGCCTATGGAATGCAACGCCAGCCTTCCTAACTGTGTCAATGCCCAAGGGTCGCCACGACATTACGAGTCAGTAGCGGCAGGAGACGATGCTTGGCCGCAATGGGCTTTCGAGTCACGGAGGAGTTACAGAAAGGAGGCTCGGCTCGAAGCTCCTTAGGGCAGTGGATTGGAACTGAGAGAAGGAGGCGTCAGTTGATAATAGCAAGGTTTAGCAGACGTAAAAATGTTCCATAATGATGATTAAGTAAATACATAAGTAAATAAATAATTTTCTCTCCTGATCCATCGTCTATATTACTAATTTCCAACTCGCGCAGAAAGAAAAAAACTCTGCAGCCTCCGGGCGTGTAAAAGGGTACATGGTTTCGTTAGGTATCCAGAAACTCGAGAAAACTACAACAAGAAAAGAACAATTTCGATTTTGATTGAAAAATACGAATTTTGATTTGTGGTATTCTGCCCATTGTCATACTGCGCGTACCGTCTGAATGCTTATACTCAGTGCTTCGTTTCTTACGACACAGATGACGTCATGCGAAAGCAATGTTCCAAGGAATAATCCGCCCATCATTAAAAATTTGTATTGCGTTATGCATTATGAAAGATCAACTTTTTTGATATTGTAGGTAGTTAAAGAACGTTTGTTCTGTATACGTGTTCTGTACCATGTTATTGCCGTAATTGTAAAGACTGTTTGGGTTCAAATATTTAATTTATTATGGTGCTATAAGAGATCATTTTTGTAGTTGGTTTTCAGCAAAGCTCGTGCTACTTTTTGGAAAACCATTTTCAGTGGTTGTTTTCGACAGCGTTTGTGTTGCTACAGACCACTGTAATAGGAATTAAGTTTATGTCGTTCCAAATCCAAAAATGAATATTACCTTCCTCGTGCTGCGCGGTCGGAGTTTCGGCCCACTGAGCGCTTCGGCGGTGCGTGCGGGGCGCGAGGCGAAGGCTGGGAAAACAGGGAGACGCAATATATCAAGGGCACCGCCGCCGCAGCTTATGAGGCGGATATGCATGCGCCCGCTGGCTCACTCGCTTCTCTGGGGTGGGAAGCGAATAGACGGTTGGTTTTCTTCGTAGAAATTACTTCCAGGAATTGAATGAAAAAATAGACCTCTTGGTTATCTTTGTGGCGTGAATGCTGCGGAGTACTGAGAGCAGTAATTTTTGGATCATTCCTCTTTTGGTTTTGGCGTATGGATAGACTGATTTTCGCTTTTTTGTTTTTCTATCTTTTTAGTTTACATTGATAGTCTGATACATTAGAGTGGAAAATTGTTTTTCAAAATATTAGGCTATTGAAGACTGTTGTAGATTCAAGTGGTAGGATATGTTAGTGTAATTTCGAAAAACGATACTAATTGCAAACGTCGAAATGTAGACGAATTGTTATTATTAATTTCACTGCTCTATAAATATTTTCAAAACAAATTGTAACCGCGAGGAATACGTCGCAATAAAAAAACTTAGTATTCCGATGCCGCCACACTAATGTTCAAGGATATTTACCGCACTTCACACGAATGAACAACATTCCAATCGATAATAACATTCATTAAAATTGTTCAAATAATTCCCAACCCGACGTAAAATTGAACCCAGGTCTCCTGGTCTCTGCCCAGTTGATTTAACCACTTAGACACCCATCTATACGACCAATTCTTTGGGTATGTAAGGGACCTGAGTTTGATTCCGGTCGGAGTGACAATTCCAAGAAAACATTTATTTATTAAAATGTAGTGTTATTAAAATGTATGGAGGAACAAGGTCACATTGGAGGAAACATTCACTGGGCGGAACGTATTCCGACGTGATTGCCTTTCCAACAGAGGAACATATTCTTGCAGAGGTAGGTGGATCACTTTGTGGTTGTATTACATCCACAACGGTCTGCACATGCAATACAGATATTGTTAAGACTTCTAAATAATTTTATGAAGAGTGTAGGGGGCGTTAAGATGATTTGGGGCAGTTGATGTTTATGCACAGGTAATCTCTATAGTGATAAACGTTTCGCCTTCCTGGAATATAACAATTACGTTTTCATCACATACAAGCGTTATTATCTTGTTACAAACACTAAGGACATCAATAAAAGCATGGAGCTGGGAATAGCTCCATGAATATATGAATAGCTAGGAATAGCTCCTTAGTATTCATTGCTTCGTGGGGTAAGGAGGGAGTTTTGCGTCCTGTCGCCTCCCGGCTTGCTTGACCCTAAGAGCGGAATTACGTTCTATTCAGTCAATTTAAAGGTATTTTTATTTGTGTGTTTTTTTTTTTTGTTTTACGTTAGGATTTAGAATTATCCTATAAGGATTTTGTATCCTATCTCGGAGAGAGCTAACTAAAAAACGTAGGAGCTCAGACTGTTCCGTCCACGCCACAAACGTCCTTAGCGGCAGGTCATTGTTTCCTCCTTCAGAGGCTGGCCGCACCCACCGCTGGCCACCCTCACCGCCGCCTCCCCCACCCCGGCTGCCGCCAACGCGTTCCCCGAAGGACCGGTAGCCTCTGCTCCAACAAAAATCTCTCCGCGACAACGCAAGCCCGGCCCGGCCCGGCGCCATCTGGTTTCTCTCGAGTGTTGAACGTAACCCCACTGCCTTCCGCAGGGGTGCAGTCTGCATACATAGGTGCTCATCGAGCAACAATTCTGCCTTCGTCAAGCCGACTGCGTCCACTGCAGACGGACTTTCAGTCCGTACGTGAGTTCCGGCTGACCAACGCAAGCCAGATTCTGTGCTGTGAGGCGCTGCATCCGCCCCCTATCGTCGACGGACCTTGTGGGAGCGCGCATTCATTTGCGCCCCGCCAGTGCAACGCCTCAGGCACACCGCCTCAGGCACACCGCCGCAGGCACACCGCCGCAGGCACACCGCCTCAGGCACACCGCCTCAGGCACACCGCCTCAGGCACACCGCTGCAGGCAACCCCTGCAGGCACACCGCCGCAGGCACACCGCCGCAGGTACACCGCCGCAGGCACACCGCCGCAGGCACACCGCCTCACATCTCCAGCAACACATTCACTGTTGCCCTTCAAACAGTGGTCCGTGAAGGTGCGTGTAGGAACGGTCCAGTGACTGTGGTTCTGGAGACGAGTCGCCTAACGGACAACGAAAAATAAAAAATGCACAGCTGCATTTTATGGACCATATTCGGAATCCACTTGGGTAGCTCGAACTAGTCCTGCTCTTAGCAGATGAAGAGTGGTCATTGCTAGTGTAAATATTGTAAAATTAATAATAAATAGTATGTACAATGTGAGTCAGTGAGTCAGTTGAACCCCTGCTTCTTCCCTTCCTTCTCTTCCTGGCCATTCTTCCCTTTCTCTGTACACAGACCAGCATTGTTCCAAGGAGGGCCATGAGTGACCTAGTGCGGCGCCGTGATTTTTGCTGGTTCTGCGCAGCATCAGTTTGCGTCACGAACCACAACACTGGCTTCAACAGAGTATTATGACTAGGGAACGGAATTTATTGTAATAAAAAATTCAAAATATGTACATATATATGTACTTATTTTTTCCAAAACATGTAAGCAAAAACAGAAAATATGTAAAATAAAAATGCATTATTGTGTTTAAAATTGTTCTCTACAAGCATTGTCCGAGCCTAGAACGTCGCCGATCAGTTTTTTAACAAGGATTCAGAGTGTCTGAAAGTAGATTCTACCTCTACAGTAGTAATTGCACACTACACTTAACCACACATGAGAATTGTATTCGAAATATAAAATACGTTCATCGTATATATTGCAATGTTTACGAGGAGCCGCTGTTCAAGTGAGTACCGTCTAGCCAGTAATGGATTCCGGGATAGGGGGTTAAAGGGAATACACCCTCACCCCCGCCACACACACAAATCAAACAAGAGAGAAAGACAATGTTCTGTAAAAATATATTTGTTGCTTTTCGATCGATAAACAAATGTGCTGTTTGAAACATGAGCACCCACGTGGTTGAAATTAATTTTGTTCACAAAAATACGCTCATCTTTGCCTCCGAGTACGCAGTAAGTGGGGGTGGAGATAGTTTGAAAATTCATGGCGAAGATATCGTGGACATAGAAGAGCAGCGGCATTTTATTTGATTTGTAAGAAAGATGATTCCGTAACTTATATTGCAAACCACGCATCTGAAGTGTTCCCTTTCAACGTATAAATATGTATGAAAATATACGACTATATGAAAATAAAGAAATATATAGTAATAGCTAAAATATGTAAAAATATGTAATTACACCACAATATGTAAAACTATGTAAAATAAAAATAGTTCTAATTCATTCAGAATGTCTTGTAAACTCTAAAATATATTATTGAATGCAGGTATCTAGTTCATGACAGAGACGGTAACGTTAAACGTGAGGCTCTTATTATCATGGAGGGGATAGACATCTTGATCCCTCTCTAATGAGCCAATAGCGCGGAAGGGCGAGCTGCTAATGGAGACGACGGCCAATGGCGTGTAGACGATGACCGGGACTTTACGAATTACATTACGAAGCAATTTTTCAAGAGAGAAAAATTACATTTATAGGAATATAATTTATTTTATGTGAGATTAATATGCTAGGCAATTTAGAAGCCAATAATTATTAGGATTTGGAATTCTGAATCAGTGAAAAGTTTTGTATTCAAGTGCAACCGGTGTTCCGTCCTCTCTTCCTGCCTGCGTCTATTCTATTTCCGTTTAATTATATTTACGCCCTCACATCGGGCGCCTAATGTAACAACTTCTCTATTTCTCCTACTTACTCACTATCCTCGTAAATCATGCTCTCACACGGCGAGCACGATAACCTAACTATTCATGTCTTTTTCTGTTTACTCGTCACGTGAACTATATTTGCCCTGCCCTAGCTCTAACTTACAATTGGGTGCCACAATACTTTTGCTTATCGGTTGCCCGTACCTCTGCTAGCTCGAATCACTATTTATATCCTACCTGGTCGTGGTCCGCGCGCTCATTCCATACGGACTTGAGGTAAGGGTCCGTTTCGTTCGTGCCTGGGTCAAATTTTCTACAACTACTAAATAATAACACATGGATCTAAGGCAATTATGAGCCATGTGGGAGGCTCATACATTTAATGTCGGATTTCCTTTTCTTATATCCCAAACATAAATACAATATGCCCCTCCGACTTGCGAAACATGACAACACAAAATACATAAACAACACAGGAAAAAAACACAAACATGCACACTGAAAATATAATACAAAATCTCATACACACATCAGAATGCGCATTCTGTCGTGACCTTTTGATAATCCTATCTTAAACCTAGTATCAGGACTTGGTCTTCGACAGAGTTTTTCTTTTTTTTTTTGTCTTTTTTCGGACTTGCGCGTGAACAAACAAAAAACACAGTAATTGCACAAATCGTGCCACTTTCCTTTTCGCAGCGATGTCACTTCCTGTCAGCGCCCGTCGTTGCTAGTTGTAATGTGCATTTTCCATGCACGCGGTCCCCGTTCAGCTGCCATCAGATCCCAGATGCACTCGTCCATTTAAAATTACCAAATGTATTCACAATTATTGTTCCTTGCAACTAATCGCGTCTTCCCTAAATGTTCTTTCAATTTCTCGCAACGTATTTAAATTTTACGACGCTCATGTTCCCTGCGCCTAACTTGCGTGAATAATGTCCATACGGATTTTCCCGTGAATTTCTAAACAAATTGAATTAAATTTTTAGTTCCACTTCATCTAAACAACTGATTTTACATAACCGAATATAAATTAAGAACTTTTGCACAATACTTCCGCGAAATTTCTCCAAAATTTTAACATAGCATCAAACGCGTGCGATCATCATTATGCTCGACCTGATTCTGTCTGTAACACACTTTACATTGTTGGTCCACAAAATCCAAGTGACTGTCTTCTTTCAAACACATGCCCATCACCATAAGAAATGTTCGAAAACGTTTACATTTTCACTGTTTTCGGGCGTCTTGCGTCTTACTATCTACTTCATAATTTTACTATCTTTTATTTTGTAATTGTCACGTTACCGAATTCCCTTTTCCTGTTTTCCTTTTTCTAAAAACCTTTATTTTTCGTCTTCTCAGCTCGTGATGACGTCATTTACATCTTCGGTCGCTCTTTCAATTCTTTCTTAATCCTCTATGCTATGAAATTGAATAATAATTTATTCTGAGCCCCACATAAATTCCCCCGCGCCGTGACTAATTTTGCCCTAATCTAAATACTTTTCTCTATAATTTCCGAAAGTTTGGCCAAAATCCACTCAGGCATTCACTGGATATTCAATAAAACCCGTCTTGTTGTATACTTCCAGAAGTACAACAATGGGTGCCATATTCTCAATCTTCGCCGTGTTATACATGCAATTTACACAATTTATGATATTTACGGAACCCGTGGCTCGAATAATGTGATTCTTGTTTTAAAATGTTCCTAAATTTGGGTTCTATTCACTGTTTATAACGCCTATTTCCGCCCTTTATGTTTTCTATTACTTTCCTAATAATTATTATTACGCGGCGCTGTTGTCTATTGTTTATTTCATTTTTAGTTCCTCTTTGCTTATATAAAAGTTCCGTGTTCCATCCATTGTTGCGGGCTAGTCTCACAAATCATTACACAAGAAAGTGGAAAATTAAGTTTGTAAGTTTTATAAATATACATACACAATACAACCACATTAATTCAATGTTCACAAAATCACTACAAAGAATTAAACATACAGGTTAATTCACTTTGCTGTCGACTGAATACTGAAATCATGAATTTATAAAATTGTGAAATACAACTATAATATAGAAGTATACAACTATTGTGACCATTACTTTTATAATGTTGTGTCATCAAAATCACATGTCATTGTGAAATTTCAGAATATTATCAAAACTGCAATTAAGATATTATAATGTAAATGAATTCTATTGATAAGTTTTATAAATGAATAAGAAATTTGTAGCTGCACGAACTATCTACAAAAACTATCTAGTCAAACAATTCAACCCACTACCACGTAAAAGCTATACAATATATCAATGTCTATATAATATTTCTGACTTAGAAAAATACTTTTACAAATAAATCACCAAAAGTATGAAGATATTCAAGCAGGTAATATATATATATATATATATATATATATATATATATATATATATATATATATATATATATATATATATACCTATAATATATATATATATATATATAATGTTAAAAGTAATATTAAAAACTAAGGGTTCCACAGATAAAACAGATATTCTTCAAAACAGTTACCCATGTAAGTTTCTTATGTTTACATATTTTAGATAATTTTTGTGTGTACCAACGTTATGTAAAATAACAAATCACAATATGTAACATACAAACACCTTCAATATACTACCACTGGAACATATCATCTGTATGAAAGTGAAACTCACCATGTCCATGTCGTTGTTTACGTTGGTAATTCATATTTTTCTATTCATTCGCTTAGAGGAATCTTTGAAATCCTGGAGTTTGGATGTGCTGAATTATAGTGAAAATGTGCAGGAAAAAATCATTAAACCACGTTATTATTTTCTTTCTTCTTGAAAGCAATATTGCATATTAAACAGTGTTAAACGAAATTGGTTTTATCTCCCATCTAGTAAAAGTAATGAAATAAGGAGAAAAATGAGCTGATTCTATATCAACTTGATTTGTCTCAAACAGAGGTTTTTGATTTAGAAGATTTCACTTACATTGAATATTATTTTATCCTATTCTAGACGGGCCTGGTGGGGGCCAATGATCGCTCCCTGCTCCGCCATATTTGAAGCCGAGATTGCACGTGGCAGCCATGACAGTTGTTGGCAAACGGCTTTTATAAAAAGGTTATGATGTATTATCAACGAGCTACTAAACATGTTTTCAAGTCGTATCTTTGGTATTAAACGTGCACGCTACTTTTCTTGAGTAGGAATACCTACCCTGACTGCTTCGCCAACATTAGTCGAAGTAACAATAAATGATAGCAACGAGCGTTCTAGACAAAATCTGATAATCAGAAATGTTGCGCCCGTATTATAGATTCTATTTTGCACCGAAAAACAAATCACAAATTCGATATAAAATTCTTTTTTCAAAATAACCAAACTCCTCTCCTGTTGCAAGTTGCGAAGCGAGGGCTCAAGAAATAGTGCGCGGATAATACATATCTATGAAAAGTAATTACAGATCCTTTTTTGAACCTGTTAGTGAAGTTGTAAGCAAGCACATGAAACAGGCAGGCTAAAGAATGCTCTCACGCAAGCAGCACATCAGAAAAACTCGAAATATTGGCAGAAACAGTACCTATACCATGACGATAGTACACGCACAAGAGTATGTTTTGCCAACAACTCTCATGGCGACTGCTGAAGAAGCTCACTTCACTTTGCCCTAACCATAGAGTATACACCACTTTTTTTTTAATTTTCCTCTCTCCAGTCACCCTGGAGATCCGGGCATTTATTCATTATGTGGGAATACAATGATTCCTGCAGCCTTTTCGGCTTTTGCAGCTTGGTGAAGGCTGGTAACTTAAACATACTGACTTAAAACATACAAATTTAAAAATCTTATAACTATGTACAGTGCCAGTTTGGGCTCTTTTAGTTATATACATTTCGGTTTTTGAAAAATATCTTGAAATAGAGTTCTTTTAATTGTTGGTTTCTGTTTTATTTCAATTTTTCCATTCATTCTTAACTTCTCTCTCTCTCTCTCTCTCTCTCTCTCTCTCTCTTCGATATATATATATATATATATATATATATATATATATATATATATATATATATACTGTAATGAATCGTCCTCCTCATATCTATAAAACAACTATAATCGCTCCTCGTTAGGCGCACCAAAATATGTAATGAACCATTACCTGCTCTAGATCAACTATAATCTTTATAATCGCCCGGCGTTATAACGCCAAAATAATAACCAAAACCCGCTCTTATCAATTGCCCTGGTTATACTCAGCTTCCACCTCCAAGGTTGCCCGTCGACTAGCTGCCCCCCCCAGAACTTCCGATATTTTCTTACTTACACATAAAATCTGGGTGTGAGGTTGTGGCTGACCTGTACAGGATCTAACAACTATTCGGGCACGTGGGCGTAGGTCATTAACTAGCTACATGTAACAATTAAACTACGTTCGTTTAATTTAATGTCGAACCAAGTGATGTTCGCCATTTATTTTCTGTAATTCCTTGCTAGTCGTTATTCCAGTTGAAATATATATATAAATATATATATATATATATATATATATATATATATATATATATACAAACGTGCACAGGGCCTTCCATAGAAGAAAGGGCCCAAAGCACTTCCCCCGCACAAGCTCTCTGAGCTGTGCGACGCGGGGGAGCAGATAGTGCGTGGAAGGCAGTCGCCGCTCCCAGATGCCGGAATCCGCGTGGGAGGCGTGGAAACGCGCTCCGCCGGGCCCGAGCCGCCTAGCACTGAAGACGTCGCGGCGCCACGGACGCTTGAGTAAATTCGGCGCCGTGGCGAAAAATCAAGTGTACATAATATAAATAGTGACGTGAAGTGTAGTGGTATGAATGTGTGAGTAAATGTGTTTGTAAATATAGATTAAGTATGAATGAGAGCGTGAATGCTAATTATTAAGAAAATAAAAGATTAAAGAACAATCGTTAAGAACTCACCATTTACCAAATTTAAAAATACCTATTATTTTAAAACTTATCGTCCAAAGAGGCTTGATGTGTTAGTTTTAAGTTAGAATGAAGTTAAGATTTAATAAGTTAGTCTTTTTAAGATATAGCCCTCCCAGATCTCCACAAGCAGCAATACTGGAGAGAAAATGTATCCAAAGATCATGAATGAATTCCCGCCTCTCCAGGGTAACTTGAGAGGGGAAAATAAAAAAAGCCCTGAGTAAGATCATGACAAGATTATTGAAACGTCAGAAAGATAGCCTTCGACGCGGCGTCACCCGGACAGCCAGGATCGCTTTAAGTACCTAACAGTATTTATTTGACGTATTCTAATATTTCCGATGACATTTGGGTATTAAGAAACTAGGTTGAGCGGATATTTATTACAGTAGAATATTTATGACAAGCACGATCTACAGGTTTTCATTGATCTGAGAAAAATCTCACAATTTTTTATGGTAGAAACGAGTGATTGTGTAGTGTACAGTCCAGGAAAAGCCATTGGTATATATTCCAAATATTCGACATTTTTATTCCTTTTTTTACTTTCTTGTCTTGATAAGAAGTGACAATAATGTAATCGTGCGCCGGAGTTTGGCGATTTTTAAGAGTAAAAAAACACTTAAAAATGGAGCAGGTTCAATTTCCTTTAACTTGTTGAATTTTCAAAAATTACAAGTTAGAAATAATACAAAAGAGGATGTGTTAGGCACTACTATTTGGAATATTTCATCTCACTGTAGATGTTTTTCAGGGTTATTCATCCATAATGCTAATGCAAATGTGTTAGGACGATTGGATAAGTTGTTTGTTTGTCCAAATTTGACGAAATAATTTGATAAATTATATTCAGTATTTAAAACACTGAATTCTTTTGATTTTATTTACATCAGATCAGATTATTTATTTTTATTCGTTTTGTTTTTTGAAGAATTTATGGTGAGTAGACCTTACTCTTCGTATATCATGATAGTAGGCAGTTCGTTTTAATTGTAGTACAAAGTATTCCTGGCGTAAGATTTACGAGCTCTCTAAGAAAGTGATTTTTTCCTTCACACCATTTGGTGATAACATTTCAGATAGTATTGCTACCGGCCTCCCCCACAGTCGCTGGAGGGCGCTGCGCCGCAATCTGAGCTGGGCGGCATATTAGCAAACGGCACATTCATTCGGCACCAGGCAATTCTGATTGTCTAACGAGCAAGATGCATGGAACTGCGCGAAAGTTGAAGATGTGCATATATTCATGTACGAAGAGATCGAGTTATAGTTTTCGTGTTTTTTAATATGTGCTCCGAAGTAACCGTAAAATAAATATTTGGATTTTTGTATATCAGAAACGAGCTTCTATGTTATCGCGAGTATTATCTAATATAAATGGTTAAATGAAATCAAAATGTCGATCGTACGTATGAAAACGTCTGTACGTTTGCATTCACAATCATTAAAATTTTGTTTTTGATGTTAGAGAATTTGTGTCAATGTTCTTGTTTCATTTATATGGAAATATTCATTTTCATAAATGTTTATTGCACCAATTACCATGAAATCAAGGAAATGTTTCTGTTCATTTCAGAATCTTCATATATTTGAGAAGGCCTTGATTGTGTTCTTAAACAAAAAAAAACATTATAGTAATACAGCAATTCAACTTTTCAGTGTGCACATCTTTAAAATATTTTAGAGAATATCTTAATATTTTTATTGTCTATATCGTTCGGTTCTTTTATATACACCAAAACGTTTCTCTCTCTGGTTCGCAAGTGAAATTACTCATACTAACCTAAGATCAATTTTTTATTCTTGTCCAAATTTAACTAGTTTTAGAAGGATCATTTCCAAAATAAGTCTCCTATAAACTTTTGTACAAAGTGAAGTATAGGAGTTTGATATTTTAAAATAATTGTTATGTGAACGTTGCACAAGGTACACGTTACATCTACAGCAAGGTTTGTTCACAATATTTTATTTTCAAACTGGCCATTAGGATTTGGTGCGACTATAAAGTGTTTAAAATGTGTACTTGACCCACGCCCTCGCCTCTTTTTATCTACTTTACCAAAGCATCACACAGCTTAACTCTTTGCGAGCCATAAACACTTCAAAACGCATCGGCTGTTGATGTCAACCATAAAAGATACATAACTACGTTATACGCGCTGAGATCAGGAGGCCCACAAAATAAAGGAGATAGGCGCATCGAATGCAAGACATAGTGTATCTTTTTTCAAAGCTGCACAGCGAATTAGCTGATTCAGCTGGAACGATTTACTCATGGTGAAACTTTCATAATTTTTTTTTTTAAATCGCATAAATAATTAATTATCCCGACGGTAAGAAGTATAAGGCATCCTGCAGGTAATCTCATGTTAATTGTCAAGTGAATAGATTAATAATTGTCTAAATATAGTCATTTGTTAGAAATGAAATTAAATCTTTCTTTTTGTGCATAAGTGCGTAAATTTTATTGAGCATTATAGCAGGTAACCATTTGATCCCACTTTTCCCCAAGTTTTTTTTATTTTCCCTGCTTGGGTTAACTTTATTCCAAACTGGCAACCACTCCATCAATGGCGGGAACTCCGGGAGGAAAGGAATGCAGTGGAAGTTCATTAGAGAGCTTCTTCCGGGAGTTTCGTCTGCAAACGGAGGAACAAACAAAAAACAATTATAGTGCAAGGGCTGCACCACCTCGAGAATCAACAAAGGGAGTTTATCGGAGTTTCAGGAACGAGGTGACAAATAAAATAACACTAGAAGTCCATGAATAGTAATGAATGAAAATTCTAGTTTCAACAGATGATGCAATGAATAAATACGATGTAATTCAAGTAATATTTACCGGCATTTTTTCAATTAGACAATACCTGTAAGTTGTGAAATATGGGTAATACGAACTTGGGAAATACGTCCTAAGAATTGCATTGCATCAATCTGCTACAAATTGTATGAAACATAAAGATCTAAATTTCTTTTTAGATAAATTAATATTTTAAGTGATAATTTGTTGAACTCTGAATCCATGTTTTATTACTAAAAAAATGTGTTTAATACGAGTTATTTGAAAATCGAGTAAGTTTTGAATACGACCTACACAAAATTCTTATTGTTAATTTCAAAATGTTCAGGATGTTTCGAAAAATGGAAATGAGGAATGCGACTGATAAACACAGGAACTAGTACTTTCATTTCAATTCTCTTCCTAGAAAGTATTCTGACCTCCCCTTGGTTAGCACAGACAAACATTTTTAAAACAGAGTACTGCACATATACACACTTTTAAACAAGGACGTAGGCTCTCTTTTCACTATGGGTTTTCACAAATAACACTGACAGAAATACCTAGAAAAAATGTTCGATAATTTCAAATATTAAATTTAAAAAATTGTACAAAAAATACATACGCAGAATAACCTCTCCCGCGCACACAAAGAAAGAAAATACAAATATTCAGGTAATACACTTGAAACTCCTCCAAGTTACCTAAACTTGTGTGACCTTGTGAAACAAATAGCTTTTTATAAGCTATTTGAGCTAAGAACAGTTTTTCACCTGCTTTAATTTCCTATTATTCAAAAAGTACAATTGAAATAGATTTCTCTGAATGAGCGAGAACAACTTCCTAAGTAATCTAGAATTAGTTTGCTTTATAATTTACACCTTTCTTCGGAGTCGTGGCTTCCTATTGCGATGAACTTGTCGAACGTGCTGTCAAGGATTTTTTCAGATCTTCACCCAGCCTGCTCACCGTTTTCAGCCGTCCCACTCCCAAAAGACCTTTCTGGAGCCGGGCAGCGCGCCTCATAGCGAGCGGTACGACGATCGGAGCGAGCTCTACCAGATCATTCTGATTCCTTGCATCTCCGCGACGCGCGCTCTTTTTAAAAGGATTTGGCGCGGCCGTAGCACCACGTGTGACTCATTTTTTATGTTCTATAAAACAGAAGGTTACAGTGAAGGTTGACGAGTACATGCAATAATCTTCCACAAATGTTGAATATTTTTTCTTGGTATTCATTCTTCAAAGTTTTGACCATATACCGTCTACTGGCTCTTCTGGTAGTATATTGAGAGAGTTGAAACCGTCAAAATATTTCTAAAGGGTATAGTCGAATAAAGCGGTGAAAAGTGTCCCCAAATCAAATCGATCAGCGCGATGCTCGTATGAAAGAGAATACAAAATGACGTAGATTCACAAAAAACCAGCCCCCTAGAGCAATCTGTTGCAGAGATACAACGAGAAACGTGTTTTGCAAGTTTTACTTTTTTCTCTGAATCTATTACGTGTATCAGGCTGAAAAAATTACAAAGACAGTGAAACAGTTCAATTTGAAGGCATTTTTGACAACGAATTTTGACGCCAAATTCATAAAGAAAAAAATTAATAAATTCTTGAAATTAATTTTCGGCGTGATAACGTTGAATTACTGTCTCAATTTTTCCCTAAAATGGGTCTCATAACCTTCTATAACATATATATTTTTATATTTTTAAACAATGTGCACGGTAGAGAAATAAATTTTAAACAATTTTTTCTGTTTAAAAATTTGAAATTAGCGCCAAAATGCAATTGGAAAAACTCGTTTTAGCCATGTTTAAACAGTTTATAATATAATTATTGAAAGGTCTTGCCAGAATGATTTGTAACTTTTTGCTGACAAATAAAATTATCAACCACTTTTTGTTTTGAGTTATCAATTGTTTCTAATATAAATCAGATTACTCGCTTTTAGGTATATTAATCATGTATGTTTATAAAATAATTCAAATTACTTAGTTGTAGATTTATTAATCATTGGCAATTAGACAATCATAGACAATTAATCGTAATCACTTTCTTCAATAACTGGGATCACGCATTTGTTTATAAACAGTCTACTCAAAATTTCTGTTTTTTTCAACATTTCTATTTAAAAATACCTGTTTAACAATTTTCGCCAAATAACTAGCGTGTCCCAAATGTGTGTTTAAATGATCGCAGCTATGTGGGAGCAGCACCCGAGGGTGCCACTTCCGTTCGCACGTGGACAATACCGTTTCCCTCCCGATATTCCCATGGTGGAAAGAGATGGGTCGGCTCCTCCGGTGCACCGATTTTTGCTCGCTCTGCTCAGCACCAATTTCCGTCACGAACCATGGGACCACTTCGGTTGAAAAGCGAGACCAGACGTCGGCGCCAAGTTTCATGGAGTGCAAGAAGTGCTGAGAAACATTTTTTAAGTAGCATAAATGGACAATTTGCAACGGTAACTGACCAACAATAACACGATGGAAGGATAATTGCAATAAAAGATGTAATATTTAAAAAAAGTGCTAATCTGTTTCTATTTCAATGACTTGAAATTGTGATAATTTTGGCATTTAAAATTCACGCTAATATTATAAAGAGAGTGCTGAAGCTCATTGGCTGAAGTGGAATGCGCAAGAGGCCATTCATGTCTTTCCACCAAGAATATTCCGATTGAGTTTGATACATAATCGATGTATCACATATAAGATTTTGAGTTCATATGTCGTGTTTAAATCTGTGTCTAAATATCGGTTAAACGTTTTCCCCCAAGTCACATTTAGGCGCGAATTTCAAATTTTAAAACAGAAAAAAATTAATTTTAATTTTTTCTCACTACCGTCCACATTGTTTAAAAATCGGAAAAAGTATATGTTATAGAATATTATAAGACACATTTTAGGGGGAATTGAGACAGTACTCGAACGTTATCACATCGAAAATGAAATTCAATTTTTTTAATATGAATTGAGCGTCAAAATTCCTTAACAAAAATACATTCAAATTGGACTATGATTCTGCGTTTCTGCAATTTGTTTCAGTCTGATACACGCAATAAATGCTGGAAAAAAATGAAACATGTAAAACACATTTCTCGTTGAATTTCTACAACAGATTGCCCTAGGAGCCTGTTTTTTGTGAATCTACGTCATTTTGTATTTCATTCATCACGATTATGGATGTGGTTTGGGGGCACTTTTCACCGCCATATTCGGCTATTCACTTTTCTTGAGTGAATTGTAATTCTTCGCAAACAAAGGAGCCGATTAAATAACTTATTTTACTATTAAAGACATTATGTCTGCCAATCAATTGATTGGTTGTATAGGTCGTATGTACTAGAGATTTCATGTATAAGATTTTTGTGTAGACCTGCTTTGTAAATGATTTCCATGTTCGTTTGTTGTACGTGACAACTTTTAAAAATTTTGAAGGCAATTTCTCTTCTGCATTTTATACATCGAAGATCTCTTCCGTCTCAAGCAGAAATATTGCTATCTGACACGTTTGTTTCAAAGAAAGGAAATATCGTTGAAACAAATTTAATTTGCTACGTCATAACTACACTCGTATTAATTCTTAAAATCAATAAAAATTGCCGTAGAAAGTTCAGTGAAGGTAAATGTGGTGAATATATATTCCGTAGAATATATGCCGTTAATTTGCACTTCATAGAGTATTGCATTTGCAGAACTCGCTTATATTAGTCAACAGCATTTCCTATTTTCTAATTCCAGAAACAGAGCTTCTTGAAGAGAAAATAAGTTTGACAAAACTTAGTCAGGATACGAGAAGAGTCGTGGTTTTCGGAAAGATTTGTATTGAGATAGAGGGATTGTAGCAGATCTATAGAGCGATTTGTTCTTTTACTAGTTCAAATTGTTTCTTGAAAATTTACGCATATTTTTGTCGTACGCATGTACGCATAGAATACATTTCCACTTTTTGCTTCATTTGAAAATATTTCATTTTGGAGAATGAAAGGTTACTTGCTTTTGAGGAGAAACCTAACGTCTTTAAATATCATAATCATTACAACGGTGTTTCATATAATTGCATTTATTCTTGTATAAAATATAAATAATATAAATAAGTATTTTTTACATTTTATTTGCATATCTAATGTACATTTCAGTCAAAAGATCTCCAAGAACATCATATTGGAGAAAATAGATGTACATATTTAACTAATAAATAAATTATTTTCAGTAGAATAGAACTGAATCTGCATAAAACAGATCGAGACTCTGAGGGTTTCTTCAAAGAAGATACTTAATTATTTCTCACGAAATAAGAGTATTAGAGCAGTATACCATGCGTGATTGTAAGGATTTGATTTGAATCCTCATCTTAAATAATTAACGATAGTAATATTAGTAGAAATTTAATTTAACAAATTATAACTATTATTTAGCCAAAGAATAATCAGATCAATTTTATCCAAAATAAAATTCAAATATATTTTCATTGTTTACTTCATTATTTTTTGTTCTAATGAATTATCTTAAAACATGTCAGGACGAGACAATGAAATATTTACCCAGAGAAAACGAGAACAATATTCATCGAGAACATTGTATAATTTAGATAATGTTCAACAAGACATTGTGACAATACATGAGGCGGCTACTCTCTCATTCTACTGAATAATGCCAAAGCATCAGAGATCACCATCCAGAGAACGCAAGCGAGCCGTCGATCGCCATGAATCGCGAGGGCGAGTCCGCCGTGGAGGTTACTCCTCGTCGATCGAGACGTCTTCGCCCGAAGTCTGGGCGACGCACTCGGAGAGCGCGGCCGGCACGCAGGTGCGGCGGCGGGCGCTGAACTCGAGCCCCTCGGGGCACTGCCCCACGAACTGGCGGTGGCCCCAGAAGAGGCGGAAGCACACGTGGTAGCGCGTGCAGCTGCCGGCGACCGGGAAGCGGCCGGCGCCCGGGCACACGAAGTCCTCCTCGGCGTCGCCGTCGGGGTCGCGCAGTCCTGCCAACCAGAGCACATTTTCAGATACGAATATTCTAATTTAGCCATCGCTATAGGAGAACATAAAAAAGAGATAATCGATGTACGATTTTGAAAAGTGCGGGTGAATGATTCATCTGACGTATTTAACGACACGGGGGAAAGAGACAAAGACTATCAATAACTTATTTTTGAAAATGGTGGATTCCTGAGCCAAAACGCAAGCACAAAATAAGACGAATTATGAAATGAAGCAGTAATTCATAACAGATAGCTACGGCCACTAGTCGCATTAGCAATATTTTTTATTAGCGTCGTAGTGTCTAAACTCCGCCAGCGTGGTCGGGAGCAAACCCACCTTGCGCGCGCGCCCGCTGGCTGAGGCGGTCCTTGGCGGCGTCGAGCACGTGGTCGGGCACCTCGGCGCTGACGGTGTCCTCCAGCTCCTCGCGCGCGCGCTTGAGGTCGGCGAGGGCGGCGGCGCGGGCGGCGCCCGGGGCGGCGGCGGCGGCGCGCTGCGCGGCGGCCGTCACTGCGCGCGCGCGCTCCCGCACGGCGGCGCGCGCCTCGCCGGAGATCTTGGCCGCCAGAGCGCTCTGGCGGCGCTCGGCGGCGCGCGCGCGGCTCGCGGCGATGCGCAGCTGGGCGCGGAGGCGCGCCTCCGCGGCGTCGCTGGCCACCTGCGGCACAACACACCATTCCGTCATGCGGTTCTGCGCGCGCATTCATAATATTAAATAACAATGCGAAAGCGTTATGCCAACAGCCTCCTCCTCCTCTAACTATAAGGGATCATGCTTGCCATTTGTAGAGGAAATTCACAACTAGAATACTGGGAGACTGGAGGCCATGTATGGTTATGAAATATCGTATTTCCTGATATATTATGAATTATATCTTTTGACATTATTTTATTGTCAACCATATTTGTGTTCAAGTTGTATTGAAAAATGTTTTAAATATTCAAAGGCAAGAGAGTGTGTGTAGTGTCTTGTGTTATATCGCAAAAATTCAATATTACCGACTTGTAAGTATTGCGCTAGATCATATTGAGTGCACTCTATCCCGTTGTAATGAAAGTAGCGCACTTGTCCCGCTTGATAAAACCACCAATGAAATTGCTGCTCGTGACTTACCTTCTCGCCTTGCTCAGCTGCTCTCTGCGCGACTTCGGCTGCGCGCTGCGCCGCCTGGGCTCTGGCTTCTTCCGCGGCCTTCTGCGCCTTCTGCCTGGCTTCCTCCGCCTTCCTGGCGGCTTCCGCCTTGGCCTCTTCTATCCTTCTCGCCGCTTCCTCCGCTCTCCGGGCGGCTTCTTGTCGGAGTTCTTCGGCCCTCCTGGCAGCTTCCTCTCTGGCTTCTTGCGTCTTTCTGGCGGCTTCGGCTCGTCGCTCTTCGGCTTTCCTAGCGGCCTCTCTGCGAGCTTCTTCTGTCTTCCTGGCGACTTCTTGTGCTTTTCTGGCAGCCTCTTCCCGCGCTTCCTGAAGCTTCCGGACGGCTTTGAGTCTGGCTTCTTCGGCTTTCCTCGCGGCTTCCGCTCGTCGTTCTTCGGCTTTTCTGGCGGCTTTGATTCGCCTCTCCTCAGCTTCTCGGGCGGCTTCCGCTCGCTCCTCCTCCGCCTCCCTCAGAGCCTCTTGGCGTTCCTCCTCCGCCTCCCGAGCGGCTTCTTCCGCACGTTCTTTGGCTTCTTGTTGTCTCCTGAGCGCTAGTTCGCGTGCGGCTTGCGCTCTCTGAAGTGCTAGTTGCCTCGCCTGCGCCGCTCTCTGCAGAGCTACCTGCCGGGCTTCTTCAGCTCGTCGGAGACCTTCTTCGCGTCTTTGCTGGGCCGCGAGCAGGGCCTGCGCCCTTTCCTCTTCGGCTCGCTGTGCAGCTTCCGCCGCTCTCTGCTTCGCTATTTGTGCCCATCGCAGAGCCTGGGCTCGGCGCTCTTCAGCTTGTTTTTGAGCGAGTTCTCTGGCTTCTTGTGCTTTTCTGAGCGCTAATTCGCGAGATTCTTGTGCCCTCTGGAGACTCGCTGCTTTAGCTTCTAGAGCCCTCTGGAGGCCAATATCTTGGGTCTCTTGTGCCCTCTGAAGAAGGGCTGCATTTCTTTCAATTACTCTCTGGATGCCTGTAGCTTGAGCTATTTGTGCTCTCTGGAGACCGGCAGTATGGGCTTCTTGTGCCCTTTGGAGACCAGCTGCTCTAGCTTCTTGTGCTCTCTGAATGCCGGCAGCTTGAGCTTCTTGTGCCGCCTGCAGACCGACCTCTTGGGCTTGTTGTGCCCTCTCAAGTCCGACAACTCTCGCTTCTTGCGCTCTCTGGATGCCAGCTACTTGGGATATGCTCGCTTCTTGGGCTTGCTGAGCTCTCTCGATCCCAGCTGCTTGAGCTTCTTGTGCCCTCTGGATTCCAGCTGCCTGGGCTAGTTGTGCTCTTTGAATCCCAGCTGCCTGAACATCTTGGGCAATCTGGAAGCCTGCAGTTTGGATTACTTGTGTAGTCTGGGAGGCGGCAACTTGAGCTACTTGAGCTCTCTGGACACCAGCTGCTTGGGCTGCTTGTGCTCTCTGGATGCCAGCTGCTTGAGCTGCTTGTGCTCTCTGAATTCCAGCAATTTGGGGTTCTTGAGAAGTTTGGACAACTTGTGTTCCTACCGATTCCTGTTTCAAAGCTAGTTCCCTCGCTGCCTGTGCTCTCTGCAGACCGGCAAATCTGGCCACTTGAGCTCTGTGTAGGCCCACTGCTTGAGATTCTTGAGCAGTTTGCTGCGTTTGTGCTGGCAAAGATCCAACTTCTTGGACAACAACAGTTTGTGTCTGTTCCGCGGTCTGTTGTTGCTCCAGTGCCTGTTGAGAAGCAACGATAGATGCCTGGTTCTGTGCTTGTACAACCCCCTGTACTGCCTGAGCAATGGAGGACTGACCAGCTTGCCACTGTTGCCAACTCGCCTGGTCAGGAGTCACAATACCTTGTGTACTCGCTGCTTGAGCAGCCTGGGCCTTCACAGCAGCCACTGCAGACAGTTTGGCGTTGACGGCATTTCGTACTGCGGGAGAAGCGCCTGCTGCCGGTGCCGGGACGGGATTAGCCGCAATTGGTACAGCGACTCCAAGAGAAGTGGGAGAAGGAACCGTGAACACCGGCGAAGGCAGAGAGGAAGCTTGTTCAACAGAAGCAGGTTGATTGACCGATGAGAGAGATGGGAGAGAAAATGGAATGTATGCAGCAATAGTAGGCAACACATTGGCAAAACTAGCAAAAATTCCTCCTCCTGAGCTCTCTCCTGCCGTGGTGGGAGCAGCAGGGGATTGTACAGGCACACCTGTGCCAGTAGTCTGAGCGGCAGACGTGTTGATGGCGTTAGGATCTATAACTGCTGAAGAAATGGCAGCAGCAGATGTAGGTGAACTACCGGTTGCAGATGAGGATCCAACATTAACTGATGCAGATAATGTATCGGGGTTTGTTGGTGCCACGACAGCAGCTGAAGGCGCGACTGCAGCACCAGCTGATACAGAAGCCGCAGGTGAAGAAACGGATAAAACGTTGGATTGTCCAGAGGTAACCGTCGCGTCAGCAGATGCAGAGGCAACAGCGGCATTAGCTGGAGCAGAGACAACAGTAGCGTCAGCTGGTGATGAGGCGACAGCGGCGTCTACGGGTAGAGTGGCAGGTGCGGCGCCAGCTGCAGTAGAGGCAGCAGTGGCGTCGGCAGGTGCAGAGGCAATAGTAGAGTCAGCAGGTGCAGAAGCAACACCGGCATGAGTTGGTGAAGAGGCGACACCGGCATCAACTGGTGATGAAGCGACACCGGCGATAGCTGGTGAAGATGCGACAGCAGCGTCAGCTAGTGAAGAGGCGACAGAGGCATCAGCTGGTGAAGAGGCGACAGAGGCATCAGCTGGTGAAGAGGCGACAGAGGCATCAGCCGGTGAAGAGGCGACAGAGGCATCAGCTGGTGAAGAGGCGACAGAGGCATCAGCTGGTGAAGAGGCGACAGAAGCATCAGCCGGTGAAGAGGCGACACCCGCGCCAGCTAGTGAAGAGGTGACAGCGGTGTCAGCTGGTGCAGATGCAAGAGCAGAGTCAACAGGTGCAGAAACTACAGCAGCTGGAGAAGGTACTGCGACGTCAGACGGGGCAGAGTCAGCTGCGGCATCACCCAGAGCGGGCGCTACACCGGCGTCAGCTGGTGCAGAGACGACTCCGGCGTCAGCTCTTGAAGAGGCGACAGCGACATCTGCGTGTGCAGAGGTTGCGTCAACTGCTGCAGAGGCTTCGGCGGGTGCAGAGGAAATATCAGAGTCGCCAGGTGCAGAAGCGACCCCGGCGTTATCTGTTGAAGGGGCGACACCGGCTACAGCTGGTGGAGAGGCCACAGCTGCAGAAGAGACGGCTGCTGCATCAACTGGCGAAGACGCGCTAGTGGCTTCAGCTGGTGTAGAAGCAACAACAGAGTCAGGAGATGCAGCAGCATCGGCAGAGGCAGAAGGTACAGCGACGTCAGACGGAGCAGAGGCAGCAGTGGCTTGAGCGGCTGCAGACACAGTTGCTTCGGCTGGTGCAGAAATGACACTGGCGTCAGCTGGTGCAGAGGTAAACGCGACGTCTGCTGTTGTAGAGGAGACAGAGGCGTCAGTTGGTGCAGAAGCTACAGCGGCGACAGCTGCTGCAGAAGCTGCAGCGGTGACAGCAGAGACAGGGGCAGTAGTGGCATCAGCGGGTGTTGAGGCCGCTGCATCGGCTGTTGCTGATGGGCCGTTGGGTTCAACTTGTGCAGAGGTGACGACTTCAGCTGGTGCAGACACACCAGCACCGTCAGTTGGTGAAGGGGCGACAGAGGCGTCAACGGGTGTTGAGACAGCCCCGGTGTCAGCTGGTGCAGTGGCGACTGCGCCTTCAGCTGTTGAAGAGACGGTGGCGGCGACAGCTGGGGCAGAGGCAACAGCAGAGTCAGTAGGTGCAGAAACTACAGCAGCGTCAGCAGATGCAGAAGCTACAGCGGCGCCAGCTGGGGGTGAGGCAGCAGAGGCATCTGCAGGTGAAGAGACAGAAGCGTCTGTTGGTGCAGAGGCAGGAACGGCGTTAGCTGGTGTAGAGGCAGGAGCAGAGTCTGCAGATGCAGAAACTACAGCAGCGCCAGCAGATGCGGGAGATAGAGCTGCTTCAGCCGGTGCCAATGCAGCAGAGGCGTCAGCTGGTGCTGAATCAATAGCAGAGTCAGCTGCAGAAACTACAGCAGCGTTAGCAGATGCAGAAGCTACAGCGGCGTCAACCGAGGCTGATGCAGCAGCGGTGTCGGCTGGTGCAGAGGCGACTGCGGCGTCAGCTGGTGGAGAGGCACCAGATACGTCAGCGGGGGCCGAAGCAACTGCCTCGGCTGGTACTGACGTGATCTTCGCTTCAGGTTGTGCAGGGGCGACAACGACCTCTGCTGGTACAGAGGCAGCAGTAACGTCATTTGGTGAAGAGACGACAGCTGCGTCAACGGATGCAGAGACAGCAATTACGTCAGCTGTTGAAGTGGCGACAGCGGCGGCAGCTGGCGTAGAGGCAACAGCAGAGTCAGGAGGTGCAGAAACTACACCAACGTCTGCAGATGCGGAAGATACAGCGGCGTCAGCCAGGACGGGGACAGCAGATGCGTCAGCGGGGGCAGTGGCAGAAGCGGCGTCAGCTGGTGCAGAGGCAACAGCAGAGACAGCTGATTCAGAGACTACTGCAGCGCCAACAGATGCGGGAGCTACAGCAGCGTCAGCCGGTGCCAATGGAGCAGAGGCTTCCGCAGGTGAAGAAACAGCAGAGGCGTCAGCTGGTGCAGAAGCAGCAGCGGCGTCAGCTGGTGCTGAAGCAATAGCAGAGTCAGCTGCATAAACTACAGCAGCGTCAGCAGATGCGGTAGATATAGCGGCGTCAGGCGGGGCAGAGGCAGCAGGTGCTTCAGCAGGTGAAGAGACAGCATTGGCATCGGCTCTTGCAAAGACAACAGGGGCGTCAGCTGGAGCAGACGCAATAGCAGCGTCAGGTGCAGAAACTATAGCAGCGTCAGCAGATGCGGTAGCTACTGAGGCATCAACCGGGGCAGAGGCAGCAGATGCCTCTGCGGCTGAAGAGACTGCAGTGGCGTCAGCCGGTGCAGAGGCAGAAGCAGCATTAGCTGATGCAGAGGTAACAGCAGAGTCAGCAGATGAAGAAACTACAGCA